>JAHHZJ010003174.1:0-119005 GCA_021437245.1 Aegilops speltoides
AGCGGATCGTCCGGACCGGGGTCCGGATCATCCGGGCTCTGTCCGGATCGTCCGGGCCTCCGTCCGAATCGTCCGACCTCTCTGGTCCTGGTTGCTTCTTCCTCTCCGTCTTCGCGTATGTCTTCCGCTTCCGATTCTCCTTGCTTCCTAGCTTCTTCATGGTCGACTCCTTGGTGCCTGAGTATGCATAGAGTTTCCGTCTGAGGTAGTAACCATGTCTCATGTGAATCGAAGGAGGGTTGTGAGAGGAGTGATGTCACCTCGGTTTCAAGAGCTCTTGCACGTGCTCGAGTCATCGGTCCTTGTGGTGTTGTAGGTGTTGATGTAGAGTCCATGGGGATGATGGAAGGATGCCCCGCATCACCATCAAAGATCAATATGTGCATGATGCTAATTTTAAAGATGTATTGCAGAATTGTAAAGAAGGAAGAACATGGAACAAGTTCGTCGTTAATGATGGATTTGTGTTCCGTGCTAACAAGCTATGCATTCCAGCTAGCTCCGTTCGTCTTTTGTTGTTGCAGGAGGCGCATGGAGGAGGACTAATGGTACACTTTGGCGTGAAGAAGACGGAGGACGTACTTGCTACACATTTCTTTTGGCCAAAGATGAGACGGGATGTTGAGCGTTTTATTGCTCGCTGCACTACATGTCAAAAAGCTAAGTCACGACTCAATCCTCATGATTTATATATGCCTTTGCCTGTACCTAGTGTTCCTTGGGAGGATATATCTATGGACTTTGTTTTAGGTTTACCTAAAACAAAGAAGGGGAGGGATAGCATATTTGTTGTCATGGATAGATTCTCGAAAATGGCACACTTTATACCATGTCATAAAAGCGATGATGTTGTTAATGTTGCTGATTTGTTCTTTCGTGAAATTATTCGCTTGCATGGTGTGCCAAATACTATTGTTTCAGATCGTGATACTAAATTTCTTAGCCACTTTTGGAGATGTTTATGGGCTAAGTTGGGGACTAAACTGCTTTTTAGTACTACTTGTCACCCCCAAACTGATGGACAAACTGAAGTAGTCAATAGAACATTGTCTACTATGCTTAGGGCTGTTTTGAAGAATAATGAGAAAATGTGGGAAGAATGCTTGCCTCATATTGAATTTGCTTATAATCGTTCATTGCATTCTACTGATGTGCCCTTTTGAAATTGTGTATGGTTTTCTACCTCGTGCACCTATTGATTTGTGGCCTCTTCCATCCTCGGAGAAGGTTAATTTTGATGCTAAACAACGTGCTGAATTGATTTTAAAAATGCATGAGTTAACTAAGGAAAAGATTGAGCGTATGAATGCTAAATATAAACTTGCTGGAGATAAGGGTAGAAAACATGTTGTGTTTGCACCTGGAGATCTTGTTTGGTTACATTTGCGTAAGGATAGATTTCCTGATTTGCACAAATCAAACCTAATGCCACGTGTTGACGGACCTTTTAAGGTGTTAGAGAAAATAAATGATAATGCATATAAACTTGAGCTACCTGCAGATTTTGGGGTTAGTCCCACTTTTAACATTGCAGATTTGAAGCCTTATTTGGGTGAGGAAGATGAGTTTCCGTCGAGGACGACTTCATTTCAAGAAGGGGAGGATGATGAGGACATCAATACCATTTTTACACCCACAGCCCCTACTGCTACATATACTGGACCAATTACTAGAGCACGCGCCCGCCAATTAAATTATCAGGTACTTTCGTTTCTTGGTAATGATTCTAATGTTCATGAGAATATGATGCTGTCTAAATTGGATACATTTGTTTTGCTTACAAATGAAGGGCCTAGCTTGGAGAAGGATGGACATTGGAGCACGAACAGGCATGGAGATGATGTCATGCACAAGGGGAACAATAACAGAGTTACAAGTGATGATTTCAGGACTTTAAAGCCACCATAGTGGGTGCATGAAGCCTTGGACGAAATATACAAGATGCCACTTCATAAATTTCGTCCCGAGGCTATTCTAGGTGCTGCGTAACCTTATTATTTGGCCAGGCCCATGTAATTTCGAAATACATAAGTATAGGATATTTTTAGAGTCCGTATGTGTGGGGAAACAAGAGATAGGGTTGATTTCGGACCCCTCCACCAAGGGCCACGAAATTCCCCCCTCTTCCTCCATATATACAGCCCTTAGGGCACCGTTTAGACCTTGGATTTTGTTTAGATTAAAGTTCGCCATTGCTGCAACTTCGCGTACTTCATTTGTGTTCAACGACCAGACAAAGGCGTCACAGAACCCCACCTTGATAAATAAAGCTTTCCTCTTATATTCGCAATATCCAGATTGCAATCTTAGTTTCTTGCTTGTTCTTCGTTTGCCTGCAGGAAACTGACCTTCATGGTCAGGTTGATCGTGCTCCGGCGTGGTCAATAACCTCTCGGAGTTGGTTTAGCGATTGCTAAAGCGCGACATCCTCGCACGTTCGTAGTCGGATCATCAAAGTCGACTTCCTCCAAAATGATATTCACCATCTCATCGAAAGACGGGACATCTTTGCCTCTATCATAGGGGACAAGAAATTTTGGGGCAGTTAGGCAAAACGCGCACTAGAAAATGAAGTACTTTCAAGGACTGCCATAGAATGGACAAATGTTCACTAAAATGGTCATAATTTTCTATGAGTCCGTGTCGGACCCATAAGTACTCAAACTACTCGCGGCGAGCGTGCGAATCCAAAAAAATACTCCCCGCTTGCGCCAGGAGGCCGGAGTACCCTCAAATTCAGCCTTAAGCAGGACTTTTTGGCCCTGAAATTCAAAGAACATCATTCGTCGCTATTTTTCAGACAGGTTTCTGAATCCATTGGCACTTCCTTTTGATGGAAATTCGAGAGATTATGTTTCTTATAGACATTAGCCCCCATGGTAGGGACAAACGTACCTTTCCGCAGATGCTCTATGATCCGGGCAATCTCATTTGGCCGTAAATTGAAGAAAATCCAGCGACTATATGCCTTATTCTCCTTATTTTCACCGGATGGCATGTTGTAACTCATGCGCGTGAAAGCCAAGAACCAAAGGGAATTCCTGGCATCGGCCAATATATGTGTGAAAATGATATTTCCACTATAGAGGACAAGAAATTTTGGGGCAGTCAGGCAAAAAGCGCACGAGAAAATGAAGTACTTTCAAGGACTGCCATAATTGGACAGATGTTCACTAAAACGGTCATAATTTTGTCATTCAGAGTCCATGTCGGACCCATAAGTACTCAAACTGCTCGTGGCGAGTGTGCAAATCCAAAAAATACTCCCCGCTTGCGCCAGGAGGCCCAGAGTACCCTCAAATTCAGCATTAAGCAGGACTTTTTGCCCTGAAAGTCAAAGAACATCATTCGTTGCTGTTTTTCAGACAAGTTTCTGAACCCATTGGAACTTACTTTTGAAGGAAATTCGTGAGATTATGTTGCTTCTAGACATTAGCCCCATAGTAGGGACAAACTTACCTTTCTGCAGATGCTCTATGATCCGGGCAATCTCATTTGGCCGTTAATTGAAGAAAATCCAGCGGCTATATGCCTTATTCTCCTTGTTTTCGCCGGATGGCATGGTGTCACTCATTCACGTGAAATCCAAGAACTAAAGGGCATTCCTGGCATTGATCAATATATATGTGGAAACGATATCTCCACTATACAGGACAAGAAATTTTGGGGCAGTCAGGCAAAAAACGCACGAGAAAATGAAGTACTTTCAAGGACTACCATAGAATGGACAGATGCTCACTAAGACGGTCATATTTTGTCATTAGGAGTCCGTGTCGGACCCATAAGTACTTCGCTGCTTTCATGCAGCTGTGAATCAAAAAATACTCCCGCTTGCGCCAGAGGCCCAGAGTACCCTCAAATTCAGCTTTAAGCAGGACTTTTGACCACGAAAGTCAAAGAACATCATTCGTCACTTTTTCGGACAAGTTTCAACCCATTGGCACTTCCTTTTGAAGGAAATTCGAGGATTATGTTGTTGATAGACATTAGCCCCTGTAGGGACAAACGTACTTTCTCAGAGATGCTCTATGATCCGGCGATCTCATTTGGCCGCAAATTGAAGAAAATCCAGCGGCTATATGCCTTATTCTCCTTGTTTTCGCCGGATGGCATGCTGTAACTCATGCGCATGAAAGCCAAGAACAAAAGGGCATTCCTGGCATCGCTCAATATATATGTGGCAACAATATCTCCACTATAGAGGACAAGAAATTTTGGGGCAGTGAGGCAAAAAGCGCACGAGGAAAGGAAGTACTTTCACGGACTGCCATAGAATGGACAGATGCTCACTAAGACGGTCATATTTTGTCATTAGGAGTCCGTGTCGGACCCGTAATTACTCGCAGCTCGCGGCGAGCGTGCGAATCCAAAAAAATACTCCCCGCTCGCGCCAGGAGGCTTGGAGTACCATCAAATTCAGCCTTAATCAGGACTTTTTGGCCCTGAAAGTCAAAGAACATCATTCGTCGCTGTTTTTTAGACAAGTTTCTGAACCCATTTGCACTTCCTTTTGAACAAAATTCGAGGGATTATGTTGCTTATAGACATTAGCCCCCAGGTAGGAACAAACGTACCTTTCTGCAGATGCTCTGTGATCCGGGCAATCTCATTTGGCCGTAAATTGAAGAAAATCCAGCGGCTATATGCTTTATTCTCCTTGTTTTTGCCGGATGGCATGTTGTAACTCAAGCGCGTGATAGCAAAGAACAAAAGGGCATTCATGGCATCGGTCAATATATATGTGGAAACGATATTTCCACTGTAGAGGACAAGAAATTTTGGGGCAGTCAGGCAAAAAGCGCACGAGAAAATGAAATACTTTCAAGGACTGCCATAGAATGGACAGATGTTCACTAAAACGGTAATAATTTTGTCATTCGGAGTCCGTGTCGGACCCATAAGTACTCAAAATGCTCGCGGCGAGAATGCGAATCCAAAAAAATACTCCCCGCTTGCGCCAGGAGGCATGGAGTACCCTCAAATTCAGCCATAAGCATGACTTTTTGGCCCTGAAAGTCAAAGAACATCATTTGTCGCTATCTTTCAGACAAGTTTCTGAACCCATTGGCACTTCCTTTTGAAGGAAATTCGAGAGATTATGTTGCTTATAGACATTAGCCCCCCAGGTAGGGACAAACGTACCTTTCTACAGATGCTCTATGATTCGGGCAATCTCATTTGGCCGTAAATTGAAGAAAATCCAGCGGCTATATGCCTTATTCTCCATGTTTTCGCCGGATGACATGCTGTAACTCATGCGCATGATAGCCAAGAACAAAAGGGCATTCCTGGCATCGGTCAATTTATATGTGCAAACGATATCTCCACTATAGAGGACAAGAAATTTTGGGGCAGTCAAGCAAAACGCGCACGAGAAAATGAAGTACTTTCAAGGACTACCATAGAATGGACACATGTTCACTAAAACGGTCATAATTTTGTCATTAGGAGTCCGTGTCAGACCCATAAGTACTCAAACTGCTCGCGGCGAGCGTGCGAATCTAAAAAAATACTCCCCGCTTACGCCAGGAGGCCCGGAGTACCCTCAAATTCAGCCATAAGCAGGACTTTTTGGCCCTGAAAGTCAAAGAACATCATTCATCGCTATTTTTCAGACAGGTTTCTGAACCCATTGGCACTTCCTTTTGATGGAATTTCGAGAGATTATGTTGCTTATAGACATTAGCACCCCTGGTAGGGACAAACGTACCTTTCTGCAGATGCTCTATGATCCGGGCAATCTCATTTGGCCGTAAATTGAAGAAAATCCAGCGGCTGTATGCCTTATTCTCCTTGTTTTCGCCGGATGGCATGGTGTCACTCATGCACGTGAAAGCCAAGAACTAAAGGGCATTCCTAGCATCGGTCAATATATATGTGGAAACGATATCTCCACTATATAGGACAAGAAATTTTGGGGCAGTCAGGCAAAACGCGCACGAGAAAATGAAGTACTTTCAAGGACTAGCATAGAATGGAGAGATGTTCACTAAAAGGGTCATAATTTTGTCATTAGGAGTCCGTGTCGGACCCATAAGTACTCAAACTGCTCGCGGCGAGCGTGCGAATCTAAAAAAATACTCCCCGCTTGCGCCAGGAGGCCCGGAGTACCCTCAAATTCAGCCATAAGCGGGACTTTTTGTCCCTGAAAGTCAAAGAAGATCATTCGTCGCTATTTTTCAGACAGGTTTCCGAACCCATTGGCATTTCCTTTTGATGGAATTTCGAGAGATTTTTTTGATTATAGACATTAGCCCCCCTGGTAGGGACAAACATACCTTTCTGTAGATGCTCTATGATCCGGGCAATCTCATTTGGCTGTAAATTGAAGAAAATCCAGCGGCTATATGCCTTATTCTCCTTGTTTTCGCCGGATGGCATGTTGTAACTCATGCTCGTGACAGCCAAGAACAAAAGGGCATTCCTGGCATCGGTCAATATATATGTGGAAACGATATTTCCACTATAGAGGACAAGAAATTTTTCGGCAGTCAGGCAAAAAGCGCACGAGAAAATGAAGTACTTTCAAGGACTACCATAATTGGACAGATGTTCACTAAAACGGTCATAATTTTGTCGTTCGGAGTCCGTGTCAGACCCATAAGTACTCAAACTGCTCGTGACGAGTGTGCGAATCAAAAAAATACTCCCCGCTTATGCCAGGAGGCCCAGAGTACCCTCAAGTTCAGCATTAAGCAGGACTTCTTGGCCCTAAAAGTCAAAGAACATCATTCGTTGTTGTTTTTCAGACAAGTTTCTGAACCCATTGGCACTTACTTTTGATGGAAATTCATGAGATTATGTTGCTTATAGAAATTAGCCCCCATGGTAGGGACAAACGTACCTTTCTGCAGATGCTCTATGATCCGGGCAATCTCATTTGGCCGTAAATTGAAGAAAATCCAGAGGCTATATGCCTTATTCTCCTTGTTTTAGCCGGATGGCATGGTGTCACTCATGCACGTGAAAGCCAAGAACTAAAGGGCATTCCTGGCATCGGTCAATATATATGTGGAAACGGTATCTCCACTATAGAGGGCAAGAAATTTTGGGACAGTCAGGCAAAAAGCGCACGAGAAAATGAAGTACTTTCAAGGACTACCATAGAATGGACAGATGTTCACTAAGACGGTCATATCTTGTCATTAGGAGTCCGTGTCGGACCCATAAGTACTCGCTGCTCGCGGCGAGCGGGCGAATCCAAAAAAATACTCCCCACTTGCGCCAGGAGGCCCGGAGTACCCTCAAATTCTGCCTTAAGCAGGAATTTTTGGCCCTGAAAGTCAAAGAACATCATTCGTCACTGTTTTTCAGACAAGTTTCTGAACCCATTGGCACTTCCTATTGAAGGAAATTCAAGGGATTATGTTGCTTATAGACATTAGCCCCCCAGGTAGGGACAAACGCACCTTTCTGCAGATGCTCTTTGATCCGAGCAATCTCATTTGGCCGTAAATTGAAGAAAATGTAGCGGTTATATGCCTTATTCTCCTTGTTTTCACCGGATGGCATGTTGTAACTCATGCGTGTGATAGCCAAGAACAAAAGGGCATTCCTGGCATCGGTCAATATATATGTGGAAACGATATTTCCACTATAGAGGACAAGAAATTTTGGGGCAGTCAGGCTAAAAGCGCATGAGAAAATGAAGTACTTTCAAGGACTGCCTTAGAATGGACACATGTTCACTAAAACGGTCATAATTTTTTATTCGGAGTTCGTGTCGGACCCATAAGTACTCAAACTGCTCGCGGCGAGGGCGCGAATCCATAAAATAATCCCCGCTTGCGCCTGGAGGCCCAGAGTACCCTCAAATTCAGCCTTAAGCGGGACTTTTTGGCCCTGAAAGTCAAAGAACATCATTCGTCGTTGTTTTTCAGACAAGTTTCTGAATCCATTGGCACGTCCATTTGAAGGAAATTCGAGAGATTATGTTGCTTATAAACATTATCCCCCCTGGTAGGGACAAACGTACCTTTCTGTAGATGCACTATGATCCGGGCAATCTCATTTGGCCGTAAATTGAAGAAAATCCAGCGGCTATATGCCTTATTCTCCTTGTTTTTGCCGGATGGCATATTGTAACTCATGCGCGTGACAACCAAGAACAAAAGGGCATTCCTGGCATCGGTCATTATATATGTGGAAACGATATTTCCATTATCGAGGACAAGAAATTTTGGGGCACTCAGGCAAAAAGCGCACGAGAAAATGAAGTACTTTCAAGGACTACCATAGAATGGACAGATGTTTACTAAAACGGTCATAATTTTGTCATTAGGAGTCCGTGTCGGACCCATAAGTACTCAAACTGCTCGCGGCGAGCGTGTGAATCTAAAAAAATACTCCCCGCTTGCGCCAGGAGGCCCGGAGTACCCTCATATTCAGCCATAAGCAGGACTTTTTGTCCCTGAAAGTCAAAGAAGATCATTCATCGCTATTTTTCAGACAGGTTTCTGAACCCATTGGCACTTCCTTTTGATGGAATTTCGAGAGATGTTCTTGCTTATAGACATTAGCCCCCCTGGTAGGGACAAATGTACCTTTCTACAAATGCTCTATGATCCAGCGACTATATGCCTTATTCTCCTTGATTTCGCCGGATGGCATGTTGTAACTCATGCTCGTGACAGCCAAGAACAAAAGGGCATTCCTGGCATCGGTCAATATACATGTGGAAACAATATTTCCACTATAGAGGACAAGAAATTTTGCGGCAGTCAGGCAAAAAGCGCACGAGAAAATGAAGTACTTTCAAGGACTGCCATAATTGGACAGATGTTCACTAAAACGGTCATAATTTTGTCGTTCGGAGTCCGTGTCGGTCACATAAGTACTCAAACTGCTCGTGGCGAGTGTGCGAATCCAAAAAATACTCCCCGCTTGTGCCAGGAGGCCCAGAGTACCCTCAAATTCAGCATTAAGCAGGACTTTTTGGCCCTGAAAGTCAAAGAACATCATTCGTTGTTGTTTTTCAGACAAGTTTCTGAACCCATTGGCACTTACTTTTGAAGGAAATTCATGAGATTATGTTGCTTATAGAAATTATCCCCCACGGTAGGGACAAACGTACCTTTCTGCAGATGCTCTATGATCCAGGCAATCTCATTTGGCCGTAAATTGAAGAAAATCCAGCGGCTATATGCCTTATTCTCCTTGTTTTAGCCGAATGGCATGGTGTCACTCATGCACGTGAAAGCCAAGAACTAAAGTGCATTCCTGGCATCGGTCAATTATATGTGGAAACGGTATCTCCACTATAGAGGACAAGAAATTTTGGGGCAGTCAGGCAAAAAGCGCACTTGAAAATGAAGTACTTTCAAGGACTACCATAGAATGGACAGATGCTCACTAAGACGGTCATATTTTGTCATTAGAAGTCCGTGTCGGACCCATAAGTACTCGCTGCTCGCGGCGAGTGGGCGAATCCAAAAAATACTCCCCGCTTGCGCAAGGAGGCCCGGAGTACCCTCAAATTCAGCCTTAAGCAGGACTTTTTGGCCCTGAAAGTCAAAGAACATCATTCGTCGCTGTTTTTCAGACAAGTTTCTAAACCCATTGGCACTTCCTTTTGAAGGAAATTCGAGAAATTATGTTGCTTATAGACATTAGCCCCCCTGGTAGGGACAAATGTACCTTTTTGCAGATGCTCTATGATCCGGGCAATCTCATTTGGCCGTAAATTGAAGAAAATCCAGCGGCTATATGCATTATTCTCCTTGTTTTTGCCAGATGGCATGCTGTGACTCATGTGCGTGAAAGCCAAGAATAAAAGGGCATTCCTGGCATCGGTCAATATATATGTGGAAGCGATATCTCCACTATATAGGACAAGAAATTTTGGGGCAGTCATGCAAAACGCGCAAGAGAAAATGAAGTACTTTCAAGAACTGCCATAGAATGGACAGATGTTCACTAAAACGGTCATAATTTTCTCATTAGGAGTCCGTTTCAGACCCATAAGTACTCAAACTGCTCGCGACGAGCGTGTGAATCCAAACAAATACTCCCCGCTTGCACTAGGAGGCCCGGACTACCCTCAAATGCAGCCTTACGCAGGAATTTTTGGCCCTGAAAGTCAAAGAACATCATTCGTCGCTATTTTTCAGACAGGTTTCTGAACCCATTGGCACTTCCTTTTGATGGAAATATGAGAGATTATGTTGCTTATAGAAATTAGCCCCCCTGGTAGGGACAAATGTACCTTTCTGCAGATGCTCTATGATCCGGGCAATCTCATTTGGCCGTAAATTGAAGAAAATCCAGCGGCTATATGCCTTATTCTCCTTGTTTTTGCCGGATGGCATGTTGTAACTCATGCGCGTGACAGCAAAGAACAAAAGGGTGATGCGGAGCATCCTTCCATCATCCCCATGGACTCTACATCAACACCTACAACACCACAAGGACCGATGACTTGAGCACGTGCAAGAGCTCTCGAAACCGAGGTGACATCACTCCTCTCACAACTCTCCTTCGATTCACATGAGACATGGTTACTACCTCAAACGGAAACTCTATGCATACTCAGGCACCAAGGAGTCAACCATGAAGAGGCTAGGAAGCGAGGAGAATCGGAAGCGGAAGACATACGCGAAGACGGAGAGGAGAAAGCAACCAGGACCAGAGAGGCCGGACGATCCGGACGGAGGCCCGGACGATCCGGACAGAGCCCGGATGATCCAGACCCCGGTCCGGACGATCCGGCTAATTCGACCGAAGGCAACAGAACCTCCACGCTGAAGCCGGATCATCCGGACCCCGGCCCGGATCATCCGGATCCCGCCCGGACATCCGGATCCCCGGCCGGACGTCCGGCCCTACGCCGTCACCTGTAGAGCATCCGGATCATCCGGGCCTCCACCCGGATCATCCGGACCAGCCCGGATCATCCGGACCCTCGCCCGGATCGTCCGGCCAGCGCCTGCGCGCGCGTGTTGGGCTCAGCCCATGTACCCCTTCGCCCCAGACTCTATTTATAGGACCCCCTCTCCTCACTTTGAGACTTAGCATTGGATTAGCTCATATTTGTGTGTGAGAGCCTTTGCTCATCCACCGGTACTTCTCCACGGAGATCAGGACCTCCGTCTAGGAGAAGATTCATCGGATTCAAGACCCCTATAAGGGAAGATCCCCTCGTGGATTCAAGACCTCCTCTGGGAGAAGAACGGCTACCTTTGTATCTTTCCTTTGTTGATTTTGGACCATGTATCACTCGTGCTTCGATGATCTAGTCCTTGTGTGATTGATCTCTTGTCGGTTGAGTGTCTCTCTCGTTCTTCCCCGTGATTTCCTCTCGTGCTTCCGCGTGTTCTTCGTGTTTCCCTCCATAGGATCCCCTCCAAATGTGAAAGATCGATTGAATTAGGGTTCCACCTACATCATATGGTATCATGAGCCAGGTTGATCACGTTTTGGAGCCCCTACCCGTGATTTCTAGCTTGATTTTGTTGTTTTCGTCCTAAAACCGAAAATCCCCACAAAAATACCCCAAATTTTTTGTGATTTGTTAGTTTTGATGATGTTTTGTTGTTTTTGATCCGTGGATTGATTGTGTAACTCATGGATCTTGTGTTTCCCCACCTTTCCCCCTCAAATCCACCCAAAATCCCGAAATCATCAAATTCCACCCCATTTTCGTGTTCTTCCCGAGCAGTTCCGTGCGTGGTTGACCTGCCGGATCATCCGGACCAAGTCCCGGATCATCCGGACTCGCCGGATCATCCGGCTCTGCCCGGATCATTCGGCTTCTCTGCCGACACCTGCAATTCTGCAGTTCTCCTCCACCACCACTACCACCACACATACATACACCCTCCCACCCCATCCACCACCACTTCCATTTGCAAAACCCCAAGACACAACCTCCGTACTTACATTCGAAGTTGAGTTCGACAATTTGAGTGAGATTTCCGTGTCCTTTTGTGTTTCGGCTATCTAGGCGCGGTGTGACATCAACAACAAACGCTCACTTTGGTCGGCTACTCATCTTCGCTACGGACGGTAACATCGACGACATCTTTGTCATACCTTGCAATTGCATTGATAGCCATCACATACCATCTTGTGCGTTGCTTACCCACCGAGACTAGCCATTGAGTATTGCGGCAACGTGACTTGTGCACATTAGTTGCATACACCATATCATACATACAATCGAGGTGCATATCTGGAATCAACTTGTGTGTCACAAAGTTGTCATCGCATACACAATTGCTATCTTAGTTCGTCAAGTTTGCATAAGAAAAGAGCTCAAAAGAGAAAGAGCCACTCAAGCTTTTAAGCAAAGAGGAAAGATAAGCAAAGAGCTTATAAGCAACAAGCATAGCATCATACAACATTAAGATTGTCATATAAGATCATCTTGGATCATTGCACGAAATACCATACATATATTATACTTGGGATAGAGATCGTTGCATTTTTGCCTAGTAGGTTGTGCACAAGCTCCGTATCCGCCTATTGTGCAATCGTGCTAGCGTCTCTCTAGTATTGTGCAACAAGAGCATTTTCGTGGATTCCACATTTTGGCTCACTTTTGGTTTGCACAATCCCATTTATCTATTTGCGTGTGTGTTTCGTGTACCACTACTTGCTTGGTCTACTTGTTGCATATGCGAATTTGCGAATCTTATTCAACATTTTGAGTCAAGCTAACGATTGCAATCAATTTTGTGCCACCATCCTAACCAAGCTCCACCAAAAGCTTTTACTTGTGTAGGTGTGAGAATCGACAAGGATCGGTACCAATAGTGCTATTTCATTGTCCGCATTTGAGTGAACTTGATTCATCTTCAACCGGTCAAAGGTACATTGGTATTCATTCTTCCCTTTCTACCACTCACAATTTTCTTGAAATGATGGATAGGCCAAGTTCTTCTACAAATCCACTCTTCATCGAGCAAGGCGACGACATGTCATCATCGTCACCAAGAGCCACCTCTTTGGCGCGCAACGAGCTCTCCATCAAGAGCAACAAGCAATGAGCGAACGATCGACAACCTCTCCACCGACTTGCGACTCTCCGAGAAACGCGACACGCGATTACTTCGACAACAAACTCGGCGCAAGACAAGAAAGAGAACGATGCAAGAATGGGCGAGATCCGCGCCTTGTTGGTGAACCGCGACTTCTACCTCTTCACACTCAAGACGGAGCCACTCAAGTCGCCACTCCGACGACTCCTTCTCCGACACAAGTACACCGTCATCGAACATTCTTCGTCGAGCCGCGCGTCAAGACCGTCATGCATCTCGCAACCCGCTACACGACAAGAATCTCCAAGAGCAAGTTGATGAAGAAGTTCCTCGTCCTCAATCGAGCCAAATGGCGTTTGCTCAAGCACAAGAACGACAACGTCTTCGCCACCAACAAGAACAAGAACGAGCGCGCCTACACCAAGAGCAACAAGACGCCGAGGCTCAACGTCTTCAACAACAACAACGAGAAACACAAGCTCTTGAGGCGGAACGCGCCCTTCAAGCATCAACTCGAGCTCTCGCCAACCGCAATCGCGAAAGGCGCAATCAAGAGGAAGCCCTTCGAGAAGAAATACAAGAGAGGAACTACCATCCACGTGCTCAACGTCAAGCCCAACAAGCTCCTCCACAAGCTCATCAAGCTCAACCTCAACCTCAAGGTCAACAAGAGCACGTTGATCATGGACTTCCTCCTCGCCAAGAGCAACATGAGGATGATTACCCTCCACGACAAGAACGTTATCATCAACATCGACCTCAACACAATGAAGAGCAACGCTATGGCAAGCTCAAGTTCACAATGCCCAAGTTCAATGGAACCAATGATCCCGAAGAGTACCTCTCATGGGCATTGAAGGTCGACAAAATCTTTCGTTTGCACAACCATGAGGAAGAGAAGAAGATCGCTATGGCATCACTTGAGTTCCAAGACTATGTGCTCATATGGTGGGAACAAGTCCTTGGCGTCGACAAGCAAGAGGTGAACCTCAATCACCACTTGGGCTCAAATGAAGGATGTCATGCGAGCACGCTTTGTGCCCACCTACTACAACCGTGATCTCTTCAAGAAGCTACAACTCCTCAAGCAAGGAACAAAGAGTGTTGAAGAATACTACAAAGAAATGGAGATTGCCATGATTCGAGCCAATGTCAAGGAAGATGATGAGCAAGCAATGGCACGATTCTTGAATGGACTCAACCATCCCATCAAGAAGATCGCCGACTTCCAACCCTACTCCAACCTCATTGAGCTCGTGCACCAAGCTACAAAGGCGAACGACAAGTGCAAGAGGACTTCAAAGCACGCCAAGTACTCATCCAAGACATCGGCCTCTCCAACAACCAAGCTTCAACAACTACTCCAACTTCGACATCAACCAAGCCTTTTCCAAGCAACGACGACAAGTCAAGTTACAAGAAAATTTCTACAAGTTCAAGTCGTCCTCCTCCTACTACAAGCAACTACAAGCCGTGTGCTTCATCATCTACTCCAACCGATGAGACCGTCAAGACAAGCTCCTTCAAGTGTTTTACTTGCGGCGGCCGAGGCCACAAGTCATATGAATGCACCAACAAGCGTACCATGATACTCAACGACGATGGCACCTACGACTCAATGAGTGAAGATGAAATGGATGCTATTGAGCAAGTGGCCATGCACCGACGCATCAACGAGGATGAAGATGATCAAGTCTTTTGTAATGAAGATACAAGCCCCGCTCTTGTTGTCTCCAAAGTCTTGACACTTCAACATCACCAAGAAGAAGACCAACGATGCCATATCTTCCACACAAAGGCCGGCATCAATGGGAGATCCATCAAGGTCATCATCGATGGAGGTAGTTGCCACAACTTGGCAAGCGAAGAACTATGCTCCAAGCTCCAATTGGTCAAGAAGAAGCATCCGCAACCTTACAAGGTTCAATGGCTAAGTGACTCCGGCACTATACGAGTTGAGCATACGGTCCAAGTATCATTCAAAATAGGTGCATATGAGGACACTTTGGAATGTGATGTGGTCCCAATGACCGTTTGCCACCTCCTCCTTGGTCGGCCATGGCAATTCGACCGTGGTGTCTACCACAATGGGCGTACAAACCACTATAGCTTCAAGATGAAAGGCAAAGAATATGTCCCTCGACCCATGTCTCCTAGTCAAGTGATAGCCGACAAACAAGCCACCAACCAAAGAGAGAAGAGTGAGAAAGTGAGCCACCAAAAAGTGAGTGAGAGCCACAAGCCAAATTTGAGCGCCTCTTCGCCTAGAGAGAAAAACCTCATACTATTCGCCACCAAACATGAGATGAGAGAAGTGTGTGAGAACCCATTGAGTGTGATGCACTTTGTCCTAGTGTGCAAGGATGGAGAACCACAAACTAACACCACTCATGAGCTACCTTTGGTGTTTCAATCTCTTTATCAGGAATTTCAAGATGTTTTCCCCGATGAGCTACCTCCGGGTCTACCTCCTCTTCGAAGCATTGAGCATCGAATCGACCTCATCCCCGGAGCACCACTTCCAAACAAAGCTCCCTACCGTGTCAATCCGAAGAAACCAAGGAGATTCAACGGCAAGTACAACAACTAATTGACAACGGTCATGTACGTGAAAGCTTAAGCCCTTGTGCCGTTCCCGTTATCCTTGTGCCTAAGCCCGATGGAACTTTGCGCTTGTGCTCCGATTGTAGACCCATAAATGCTATCACCGTGCGCTATAGGCATCCCATTCCTCGCCTAGATGATATGCTTGATGAACTTAGTGGAGCCAACTTTTTCTCAAAAATTGATCTTAAAAGTGGCTATTATCAAATCCGCATTCATGAGGGTGATGAATGGAAAACTGCTTTCAAAACAAAATTTGGCTTATATGAATGGTTGGTTATGCCTATGGGTTTGTCGGAAGCTCCCGGAACTTTTGTGCGCCTCATGCATCATGTACTTCGTCCATACATTGGAATCTTTGTTGTGGTTTACCTCGATGATATTCTTGTGTTTAGCAAAACCATGAAAGAGCATCTTGATCATGTTAAGCTTGTTTTGCAAACACTTCGAAAGGAAAGTCTTTATGCCAACTTGAAAAAATGCACTTTTGGAGTTGACAAAGTGGTTTTCTTGGGTTTCGTTGTCTCTTCCAAGGGTGTCCATGTTGATGAAACTAAGATCAAAGCAATTAAAACTTGGCCCCAACCCACCAATTTGCAACAAGTGCAAAGTTTCCTTGGTCTTGCAGGTTTTTATCGACGCTTTGTGAAAAACTTTAGCACTATTGCAGCTCCTTTGCATGCTTTGAGTAAGAAGAATACTCCTTTTGTTTGGGGACCTTTGCAAGCCAACGCTTTCGATGAGCTCAAGTCTTTGCTTACTCATGCTCCAATTCTTGCTTTGCCCAATTTTGACAAAATTTTTGAGGTCCATTGTGATGCATGTGGTACCGGAATTGGCGGAGTTTTAATGCAAGAAAAACGAGTCATTGCTTACTTTAGTGAAAAACTCTCCGGTGCTCAACTTAACTATCCCGTGTATGACAAAGAATTGTATGCTTTAGTGCGTGTCCTCCATGTTTGGGAACATTATCTTAGACCTCATGAGTTTGTCATCCATACCGATCATGAAACGCTTAAGTACTTAAAAGGTCAAACTAAATTGAACAAGCGTCATGCCAAATGGAGTGAATTTATTGAATCTTTTCCATATGTGATCAAGTACATTAAGGGCAAGGAAAATGTAGTTCTTGATGCACTTTCACGCATATGCACGCTTGTCACCCAACTTGAGTTGAATGTTATTGGCTTTGAGCACATCAAAGATTTGTATGCTAGTGATCCATCTTTTGCACCTCATTATGCTAAATGTTTGGCGCATACATCTTGGCAACAATATTACCTCAAAGATGGTTATCTTATGAGAGCTAACAAACTTTGCATACCGAGTCTTCTCTTCGTTTGCTACTTTTGCAAGAGGCTCATGGAGGTGGACTCATGGGACACTTTGGACGCGACAAGACTTCGCCACGCTCTCCAAGAACTACTTTTGGCCAAAGATGTTTGAGGCGTCTCACGCTTCACCACAAGATGCTCAACATGCCATAAAGCTAAGTCAAAAGCTCAATCTCATGGTCTTTACATGCCTCTTCCTATTCCTTATCAACCTTGGGAAGACATTAGCATGGACTTTGTACTTGGTTTGCCTAGAACTCAAAATGGAAAGGACTCCGATTTGTTGTTGTGGACAGATTTTCTAAAATGGCACATTTCATTCCTTGCAACAAGGTGAGCGATGCTTCACATATTGCAAATCTATTTTGTAGGGAAATCTTGCGCCTCCATGGAGTACCAAAGTCAATCGTCTCCGATCGCGACGTCAAGTTCTTGAGTTACTTTTGGAAAACTCTTTGCGCCAAGCTCGGAATCAAGATCTTGTTCTCCTCCGCATAGCATCCTCAAACCGACGGCCAAACGGAGGTGACAAACCGGACGCTCTCCACTCTACTTCGCGTGTTGATCAAGAAGAACATCAAGGAGTGGGAGGCGTGCCTACCCATCGCCGAGTACGCCTACAACCGCGTAAGACATTCGACGACCGGCAAGTCCCCCTTCGAGGTCATCTACGGCTTCAACCCATTGTCCCCATTGGACATCCTACCTCTACCTCTACAAGAGCGCACCAACCTCGACGCAAGTGCCCGTGCAAGCTACATCAAGTAGATGCATGAAGATACAAGAAACACCATCGAGCGCCAAGTACAACGACTAGCGACCAAGCTCAACATCAACAAGCAACCCATGATCTTCAACATAGGCGATCTCGTGTGGCTACACCTTCGCAAGGAACGCTTCCCCAACGAGCGCAAGTCAAACTTCTACCTCGAGCGATGGACCCTTCAAGGTGTTATGCGCTACAACAACAACGCCTACAAGCTCGACCTACCAGCGACAAGTACAGCGTGGCGACACCTTCAACGTCAAAGACCTCTCGCCTTTCCATGGTGATGAAGATCTAGATCCGAGGTCGGATCCTTTCGAAGGGAAGGGATATGATGCGGAGCATCCTTCCATCATCCCCATGGACTCTACATCAACACCTACAACACCACAAGGACCGATGACTCGAGCACGTGCAAGACCTCTTGAAACCGAGGTGACATCACTCCTCTCACAACTCTCCTTGATTCACATGAGACATGGTTACTACCTCAAGCGGAAACTCTATGCATACTCGGGCACCAAGGAGTCAACCATGAAGAGGCTAGGAAGCGAGGAGAATCGAGCGGAAGACATCGCGAAGACGGAGAGGAGAAAGCAAGCGAGACAGAGAGAGGCGGACGATCCGGACGGAGGCCGGATGATCCGGACAGAGCCGGATGATCCGGACCCGGTCGGACGATCCGCTAATTCAACCGAAGGCAACAGAACCTCCACGCTGAAGGCGGATCATCCGGACCCGGCCGGATCATCCGGATCCCGCCGGACATCCGGATCCCGGCGGACGTCCGCCCCTCGCGTCACTGTGAGAGCATCCGGACCATCCGGGCCTCCACCCGGATCATCCGGACCAGCCCGGATCATCTGGACCCTCGCCCGGATCGTCCGGCCAGCGCCTGCGCGCGCGTGTTGGGCTGAGCCCATGTACCCTTCGCCCCAGACTCTATTTATAGGACCCCCTCTCCTCACTTTGAGACTTAGCATTGGATTAGCTCATATTTGTGTGTGAGAGCCTTTGCTCATCCACCGATACTTCTCCACGGAGATCAGGACCTCCGTCTAGGAGAAGATCCATCGGATTCAAGACCCCTATAAGGGAAGATCCCCTCGTGGATTCAAGACCTCCTCTGGGAGAAGAACGGCTACCTTTGTATCTTTCCTTTGTTGATTTTGGACCATGTATCACTCGTGCTTCGATGATCTAGACCTTGTGTGATTGATCTCTTGTCGGTTGAGTGTCTCTCTCGTTCTTCCCCGTGATTTCCTCTCGTGCTTCCGCGTGTTCTTCGTGTTTCCCTCCGTAGGATCCCCTCCAAACGTGAACGATCGACGAATTAGGGTTCCACCCTACATCAAAGGGCATTCCTGGCATCGGTCAATATATATGTGGAAACGATATGTCCACTCTAGAGGACAAGAAATTTGGGGCCAGTCAGGCAAAAAGCGCACGAGAAAATGAAGTACTTTCAAGGACTGCCATAGATTGGATAGATGTTCACTAAAACGGTAATAATTTTGTCCTTCGTAGTCCGTGTCAGACCCATAAGTACTCAAACTTCTCGCGGCGAGCATGCGAATCCAAAAAAATACTCCCCGCTTGCGCTAGGAGGCACGGAGTACCGTCAAATTCAGCCTTAAGAAGGACTTTTTGACCCTGAAAGTCAAAGAACATCATTCGTCGTTGTTTTTCAGAGAAGTTTCTGAACCCATTGGCACTTCCTTTTGAAGGAAAATTGAGAGATTATGTTGCTTATAGACATTAGCCCCCCTGGTAGGGACAAACGTACCTTTCTGCAGATGCTCTACGATCCGGGCAATCTCATTTGGCCGTAAATTGAAGAAAATCCAACGGCTATATGCCTTATTCTCCTTGTTTTTGCCGGATGGCATGTTGTAACTCATGCGCGTGACAGCCAACAACAAAAGGGCATTCCTGGCATCGGTCAATGTATATGTGGAAACGATATCCGCACTATTGAGGACAACAAATTTTGGGGCAGTCAGGCAAATAGCGCACGAGAAAATGAAGTACTTTCAAGGACTGCCATAGATTGGATAGATGTTCACGAAAACGGTCATAATCTTGTCCTTCGGAGTCCGTGTCGGACCCATAAGTAAACAACTGCTCGCGGCGAGCGTGCGAATCCAAACAAATACTCCCCGCTTGCGCCAGGAGGCACGGAGTATCGTCAAATTCAGCCTTAAGCAGGACTTTTTGGCCTGAAAGTCAAAGAACATCATTCGTCGCTGTTTTTTAGACAGGTTTCTGAACCCATTGGCACTTCCTATTGAAGGAAATTTGAGAGATTATGTTGCTTATAGACATTAGCCCCCCTGGTAGGGACAAACCTACCTTTCTGCAGATGCTCTATGATCCGGGCAATCTCATTTGGCCGTAAATTGAAGAAAATCCAATGACTATATGCCTTATTCTCCTTGTTTTCGCGGATGGCATCAGTAACTCATGCGGCGTGAAAGCCAAGAACAAAAGGGCATTCTGGCATCGGTCAATATATATGTGGAAGCGATATTTCCACTATAGAGGACAAGAAATTTTAGGGCGGTCGGGAAAGCACACGAGAAAATGAAGTACTTTCAAGGGCGCCATAGATTGGACAGATGTTCACTAAAGCGGTCATAATTTTGTCATTGGTCCGTGTCGGACCCATAAGTACTCAAACTACTCATGGCGGCGTGCGAATCAAAAAGACTCCCGCTTGCGCCAAGAGGCATGGAGTACCCTCAAATTCAGCCTTAAGCGGGACTTTTGGCCACGAAAGTCGAAGAACATCATTAAATCATTGTTTTTCGGACAAGTTTCGAACCCATTGGCACTTCCTTTTGAAGGAAATTGAGAGATTATGTTCCTTATAGACATTAGCCCCTTGGTAGGGACAAATGTACCTTCTGCAGATGCTCTATGATCAAGGCAATCTCATTTGGCGTAAATTGAAGAAAATCCAGTGACTATATGCCTTATTCTCCTTGTTTGTGCCGGATGGCATCTTTGTAACTCATGTGGCGTGAAAGCAAAGAACAAAAGGGCATTCCTGGCATCGGTCAATATATATGTGGAAGCGATATTTCCACTATAGAGGACAAGAAATTTTGGGCGGTCGGCAAAAGCGCGCGAGAAAATGAAGTACTTTCAAGGACTGCCATAGATTGGATAGATGTTCACTAAAACCGTCATAATTTTGTCATTCGGAGTCCGTGTCGGACACATAAGTACTCAAACTGCTCGCGGCGAGCGTTCAAATCCAAAAAATACTCCTAGCTTGCGCCAGGGGGCACGGAGTACCCTCAAATTCAGCCTTAAGCGGGTCTTTTTGGTCCTGAAAGTCAAAGGACATCATTTGTCACTATTTTTCAGACAAGTTTCTGAACCCATTGGCACTTCCTTTTGAAGGAAATTAAAGAGATTATGTTGCTTATAGACATTAGCCCCCCTGGTAGGGACAAACATACCTTCTGCAGATGCTCTATGATCAAGGCAATCTCATTTGGCCGTAAATTGAAGAAAATCCAGTGACTATATGCCTTATTCTCCTTGTTTTCGCGGATGGCATCTTTGTAACTCATGCGGCGTGAAAGCAAAGAACAAAAGGGCATTCTGGCATCGGTCAATATATATGTGGAAAAAATATTTCCACTATAGAGGACAAGAAATTTTAGGCGGTCGGGCAAAAAGCACGAGAAAATGAAGTACTTTCAAGGACGCCATAGATTGGACAGATGTTCACTAAAGCGGTCATAATTTTGTCATTGGTCCGTGTCGGACCCATAAGTACTCATACTGCTTTCATGGCAGTGTGGAATCCAAAAATACTCCCGCTTGCGCCAGAGTCACGCGAGTACCCTCAAATTCAGCCTTAAGTGGGACTTTTGGCCTACGAAAGTCAAAGAACATCATTAAATCCTTTGTTTTTTAGAAAAGTTTACGAACCCATTGGCACTTCCTTTTGATGGAAATTCAAGAGATTATGTTGCTTATAGACATTAGCCCCCTGGTAGGGACAAAGCGTACCTTTCTGCAGATGCTCTATGATCCAGGCAATCTCATTTGGCCGTAAATTGAAGAAAATCAAGCGGCTATATGCCTTATTCTCCTTGTTTTCGCCGGATGGCATGCTGTAAGTTATGCGCGTGAAAGCAAAGAACAAAAGGGCATTCCTGGCATCGGTCAATATATACATGAAAACGATATTTCCACTATAGAGGACAAGAAATTTTGGGGCAGTCAGGCAAAAAGCGCACGAGAAAATGAAGTACTTTCAAGGACCGCCATAGATTGGACAGATGTTCACTAAAACGGTCATAATTTTGTCATTCGGAGTCCGTGTCAGACCCATAAGTACTCAAACTACTCGGGGCGAGCGCACGAATCCAAAAAAAGACTCCCCGCTTGCGCCAAGAGGCATGGAGTACCCTCAAATTCAGCCTTAAGCGGGACTTTTTGGCCCTGAAAGTCAAAGAACATCATTAAATCGTTGTTTTGAGACAAGTTTACGAACCCATTGGCACTTCCTTTTGATGGAAATTCAAGAGATTATGTTGCTTATAGACATTAGCCCCTGGTAGGGACAAGCGTACCTTCTGCGGATGCTCTATGATCCGAGCAATCTCATTTGGCCGTCAATTGAAGAAAATCAAGCTGCTATATGCCTTATTCTCCTTGTTTTCGCGGATGGCATCTTTGTAAGTTATCTTGCGTGAAAGCAAAGAACAAAAGGGCATTCTGGCATCGGTCGATATATACATGAAAGCGATATTTCCACTATAGAGGACAAGAAATTTTGGGGCGGTCGGGCAAAAAGCATGCGAGAAAATGAAGTACTTTCAGGGCGCCATAGATTGGATAGATGTTCACTAAAACAGTCATAATTTTGTCATTCGGAGTCCGTGTTGGACCCAGAAGTACTTAAACTGCTCGGGGCGAGCGCGCAAATCCAAAAAATACTCCCCGCTTGCGCCAGGTGGCACGGAGTATCCTCAAATTCAGCCTGAAGCAGGACTTTTTGACTCTGAAAGTCAAAGAACATCATTCGTCGCTATTTTTTAGACAAGTTTCGGAAACCATTACCACTTCCTTTTGATGGAAATTCGAGAGATTATGTTGCACATAGACATTAGCCCCCCTGGTAGGGACAAACATACCTTTTTGCATAAGCTCTATGATCCGGGCAATCTCATTTGGCCGTAAATTGAAGAAAATCCAGCGGCTATATGCCTTATTCTCCTTGTTTTTGCCGGATGGCATGCTGTAACTCATGCGCATGAAAGCAAAGAACAAAAGGGCATTCTGGCATCGGTCGATATATATGTGGAAGCGATATTTCCACTATAGAGGACAAGAAATTTTAGGCGGTCGGGCAAAAAGCGACGAGAAAATGAAGTACTTTCAAGGACTGCCATAGATTGGACAGATGTTCACTAAAACCGTCATAATTTTGTCATTCGGAGTCCGTGTCGGACCCAGAAGTACTCAAACTGCTCGCGGCGAGCGTGCGAATCCAAAAAAATACTCCTCGCTTGCGCCAGGGGGCACGGAGTACCCTCAAATTCATCCTTAAGCGGGACTTTTTTGCCCTGAAAGTCAAAGAACATCATTCGTCGCTGTTTTTCAGACAAGTTTCTGAACCTATTGGCACTTGCTCTTGAAGGAAATTCAAGAGATTATGTTGCTAGACATTAGCCCCCCTGGTAGGGACAAATGTACCTTTTTACAGATGCTCTATGATCCGGGCATTCCTGGCATCGGTCAATATATATGTGGAAACGATATCTCCACTATAGAGGACAAGAAATTTTGGGCGATCGGCCAAAAGCGCGCGAAAATGAAGTACTTTCAACGCGCCATAGATTGGACATATGTTCACTAAAGCGGTCATAATTTTGTCATTGGTCCGTGTCGGACCCATAAGTACTCAAACTGCTTTCATGGCGGCGAATCAAAAAATACTCCCGCTTGCGCCGGGAGGCACGGAGTACCCTCAAATTCAGCCTTAAGCGGGACGTTTTATACGAAAGTCAAAGAACATCATTAAATCGCTATTTTTTGAGACGGTTTCTTAACCCATTACCACTTCCTTTTGAAGGAAATTGAGAGATTATGTTGCTTATAGACATTAGCCCCCTGGTAGGGACAAGCGTACCTTCTGCGGATGCTCTATGATCAAGGCAATCTCATTTGGCGTAAATTGAAGAAAATCCAGCGGCTATATGCCTTATTCTCCTTGTTTTTGCGGATGGCATCTTTGTTACTCATGCGCTGAAAGCAAAGAACAAAAGGGCATTCTGGCATCGGTCGATATATATGTGGAAGCGATATTTCCACTATAGAGGACAAGAAATTTTAGGCGGTCAGGCAAAAATCGCGCGAGAAAATGAAGTACTTTCAAGGACTGCCATAGATTGGACAGATGTTCACTAAAACGGTCATAATTTTGTCATTCGGAGTCCGTGTCGGACCCATAAGTACTCAAACTTCTCGCGGTGAGCACGCGAATCCAAAAAAATACTCCCCGCTTGCGCCAGGAGGCACGGAGTACCCTCAAATTCAGCCTTAAGCAGGACTTTTTGGCTCTGAAAGTCAAAGAACATCATTCGTTGCTGTTTTTCAGACAGGTTTCTAAACCCATTGGCACTTCCTTTTGAAGGAAATTCGAGAGATTATGTTGCCTATAGACCTTAACCCCCCTGGTAGGGACAAACGTACCTTTCTGCAGATGCTCTATGATCCGGGCAATCTCATTTGGCCGTAAATTGAAGAAAATCCAGCGGCTATATGCCTTATTCTCCTTGTTTTTCGCGGTGGCATCTTTGTAACTCATGCGGCGTGAAAGCGAAGAACAAAAGGGCATTCTGGCGTTGGTCATATATATGTGAAACAATATTTCCACTATAGAGGACAAGAAATTTTAGGCGGTCGGGCAAAAAGTGCGAGAAAATGAAGTACTTTCAAGGAATTTATAGTAGATTGGACAGATATTCACTAAAACGGTCATAATTTTGTCATTCGGAGCCCGTGTCGAACCCATAAGTACTCAAACTGCTCATAGCGAGTGCGCGAATCCAAAAAATACTCCCCGCTTGCGCTAGGAGGCACGGAGTACCCTCAAATTCAGCCTTAAGCAGGACTTTTTGGCTCTGAAAGTCAAAGAACATCGTTTGTCGCTATTTTTCAGACAGGTTTCTTAACCCATTACCACTTCCTTTTGAAGAAAATTCGAGAGATTATGTTTCTTATAGACATTAGCCCCCCTGGTAGGGACAAACGTACCTTTCTGCAGATGCTCTATTTGCCTTATTCTCCTTGTTTTCGCCGGATAGCATGCCGTAACTCATGCGCGTGAAAGCAAAGAACAAAAGGGCATTCCTGGCATCGGTCAATATATATGTGGAAGCGATATCTCACTATAGAGGACAAGATATTTTGGGGCGGTCGGCAAAAAGCGCACGAGAAAATGAAGAACTTTCAAGGACTGCCATAGATTGGACGGATGTTCACTAAAGCGGTCATAATTTTGTCATTGGTCCGTGTCGAACCCATAAGTACTCAAACTGCTTTCATGGCGGTATGCGAATCAAAAAATACTCCCGCTTGCGCCCGGTGAGCACGGAGTACCCTCAAATTCAGCCTTAAGCATGACTTTTTGGCTCTGAAAGTTAAAAAACATCATTCATCGCTATTTTTCACACAGGTTTTTGAACTCATTACCACTTTATTTTGATGGAAATTCGAGAGATTATGTTGCTTATAGACATTAGCCCGCCTGGTAGGGACAAACGTACCTTTCTGCAGATGCTCTATGATCCGGGCAATCTCATTTGACCGTAAATTGAAGAAAATCCAGCGGCTATATGCCTTATTCTCCTTGTTTTCGCCAGCTGGCATGCTGTAACTCATGCGCGTGAAAGCGAAGAAGAAAAGGGCATTCCTGGCGTCGGTCAATATATATGTGGAAACGATATTTCCACTATAGAGGACAAGAAATTTTGGGGCTGTCAGGCCAGAAGCGCACGAGAAAATGTAGTACTTTCAAGGACTGCCATAGATTGGACAGATGTTCACTAAAACGGTCATAATTTTGTCATTCGGAGTCCGTGTCGGATCCATAAGTACTCAAACTGCTCGCAGCGAGGCGCGAATCCAAAAAAATACTCCTCGCTTGCGCCAGGAGGCACGGAGTACCCTCAAATTCAGCCTTAAGCAGGACTTTTTGGCTCTGATAGTCAAAGAACATCATTCATCGCTATTTTTCAGACAGGTTTCTGAACCCATTACCACTTCCTTTTGATGGAAATTCGAGAGATTATATTGCTTATAGACATTAGCCCCCCTGGTAGGGACAAACGTACCTTACTGCAGATGCTCTATGATCCGGGCAATCTTATTTGGCCGTAAATTGAAGAAAATCCAGCGGCTATATGCCTTATTCTCCTTGTTTTCGCCGGATGGCATGCTCTAACTCATGCGCGTGAAAGCAAAGAACAAAAAGGGCATTCCTGGCATCGGTCAATATATATGTGGAAACGATATTTCCACTATAGAGGACTAGAAATTTTGGGGTAGTCAAGCAAAAAGCGCACGAGAAAATGAAGTACTTTCAAGGACTGCCATAGATTGGACAGATGTTCACCGAATCGGTCATAATTTTGTCATTCGGAGTCCGTGTCAGACCCATAAGTACTCAAACTGCTCGCGGCGAGCGTGCCAATCCAAAACAATACTCCCCTCTTGCGCCAGGAGGCACAGAGTACCCTCAAATTCAGCCTTAAGCAGGACATTTTGGCTTTGAAAGTCAAAGAACATCATTCGTCGCTATTTTTCAAACAGGTTTCTGAACCCATTACCACTTCCTTTTGAAGGAAATTCTAGAGATTATGTTTCTTATAGACATTAGCCCCCCTGGTAGGGACAAACGTACCTTTCTGCAGATGCTCAATCTCATTTGGCCGTAAATTGAAGAAAATCCAGCGGCTATATGCCTTATTCTCCTTGTTTTGCGGATGGCATCTTTGTAACTCATGCGGCGTGAAAGCAAAGAACAAAAGGGCATTCTGGCATCGGTCAATATATATGTGGAAGCGATATCTCCACTATAGAGGACAAGAAATTTTGGGGCGGTCGGGCAAAAAGCGCACGAGAAAATGAAGTACTTTCAAGGGGCGCCATAGATTGGACAGATGTTCACTAAAACGGTCATAATTTTGTCATTCAGAGTCCGTGTCGGACCCATAAGTACTCAAACTGCTAGCGGCGAGCGCGCGAATCCAAAAAAATACTCCCCGCGTGCGCCAGGAGGCATGGAGTACCCTCAAATTCTGCATTAAGCAGGACTTTTTGGCTCTCAAAAGTCAAAGAACATCATTCATCGCTATTTTTCAGACAAGTTTCTGAACCCATTACCACTTCCTTTTGATGGAAATTCGGGAGATTATATTGCTTATAGACATTAGCCCCCCTGGTAGGGACAAACGTACTTTTCTGCAGATGCTCTATGATCCGGGCAATCTTATTTGGCTGTAAATTGAAGAAAATCCAGCGGCTATATGCCTTATTCTCCTTCTTTTAGCGGATGGCATCTTTGTAACTCATCTTGGCGTGAACAAAGGGCATTCTGGATCGGTCGATATATATGTGGAAGCGATATTTCCGCTATAGAGGACAAGAAATTTTAGGCGGTCGAGCAAAAAGCACGAGAAAATGAAGAACTTTCAAGGACTGCCATAGATTGGACAGATGTTCACTAAAACGGTCATAATTTTGTCATTCGGAGTCCGTGTCGAACCCATAAGTACTCAAACTACTCGCGGCGAGTGCGCGAATCCAAAAAAATACTCCCCGCTTGTGCCAGGAGGCACGGAGTACCCTCAAATTCAGCCTTAAGCAGGACTTTTTGGCTTTGAAAGTTAAAAACATCATTCATCGCTATTTTTCACATAGGTTTTTGAACTCATTACCACTTTCTTTTGATGGAAATTTGAGAGATTATGTTGCTTATAGACATTAGCCCACGGTAGGGACAAGCGTACCTTCTGCGGATGCTCTATGATCAAGGCGATCTCATTTGGCCATAAATTGAAGTAAATCCATGACTATATGCCTTATTCTCCTTGTTTTCGCGGTGGCATCTTTGTAACTCATGCGCGTGAAAGCGAAGAACAAAAGGGCATTCTGGCGTCGGTCGATATATATGTGGAAGCGATATGTCCACTCTAGAGGACAAGAAATTTTAGGCGGTCGAGCAAAAAGCGCGCGAGAAAATGAAGAACTTTCAAGGGCGCCATAGATTGGACGGATGTTCACTAAAGCGGTCATAATTTTGTCATTGGTCCGTGTCGAACCCTTAAGTACTCAAACTGCTTTCATGGCGAACACGCGAATCAAAAAATACTCCCGCTTGCGCCGGGGAGGCCGAGTACCCTCAAATTCAGCCTTAAGCAGGACTTTTGGCTCACGAAAGTCAAAAACATGATTCATCGCTATTTTTGAGACGGGTTTGAACCCATTACCACTTCCTTTTGATGGAAATTCGAGAGATTATGTTGCTTATAGATATTAGCCCACTGGTAGGGACAAGCGTACCTTCTGCGGATGCTCTATGATCAAGGCGATCTCATTTGGCGTAAATTGAAGAAAATCCAGCGACTATATGCCTTATTCTCCTTGTTTTTGCGGATGGCATCTTTGTAACTCATCGGCGTGAAAGCAAAGAACAAAAGGGCATTCTAGCATCGGACAATATATATGTGGAAATGATGTTTCCACTATAGAGGACAAGAAATTTTAGGGCGGTCGGGCGAAGCGCGCGAGAAAATATAGTACTTTCAAGGCGCCATAGATTGGACGGATGTTCACTAAAGCGGTCATAATTTTTTCATTGGTCCGTGTCGGACCCATAACTACTCAAACTGCTCATGGCGGCGAATCAAAAAATACTCCCCGCTTGCACCAGGAGGCATGGAGTACCCTCAAATTCAGCCTTAAGCAGGACTTTTTGGCTCTGAAAGTCAAAGAACATCATTCATCGCTATTTTTCAGACAGGTTTCTGAACCCATTACCACTTCCTTTTGATGGAAATTCGAGAGATTATATTGCTTATAGACATTAGCCCCCCTGGTAGGGACAAATGTACTTTTCTGCAGATGCTCTATGATCCGGGCAATCTTATTTGGCCGTAAATTGAAGAAAATCCAGCGGCTATATGCCTTATTCTCCTTGTTTTCGCCGGATGGCATGCTATAACTCATGCGCGTGAAAGCAAAGAACAAAAAGGGCATTCCTGGCATCAGTCAATATATATGTGGAAACGATATTTCCACTATAGAGGACAAGAAATTTTAGGCGGTCGAGGCAAAAGCGGACGAGAAAATGAAGAACTTTCAAGGGCGCCATAGATTGGACAGATGTTCACTAAAGCGGTCATAATTTTGTCATTGGTCCGTGTGAACCCTTAAGTACTCAAACTGCTAGTGGCGAGTGCGTAAATCCAAAAAAATACTCCCTGCTTGCGCCCGGAGGCACGGAGTACCCTCAAATTCAGCCTTAAGCAGGACTTTTTGGCTCTGAAAGTCAAAGAACATCATTCGTCGCTATTTTTTAGACAGGTTTCTGAACCCACACTACTAGGAAAAGGGCTATAGATAGGATTGATTCTAATGGCGCACCAGGGAAGCAGTGCGCCACTACTATATACTAATGGTGCACCTGTTTGTGAGTGCGCCATTAGTGTGTAAACACTAATGGCGCACCGTAGCAGCGATCGCCACTAGTATAATTACTTTTTCATTTTCCCATACATACTAATGGCGCATCTGGTCGTAATCGCCATTACTATCTATAACTACTAATGGCGCACCAAGCAGGCAGTCGCCATTAGTATATAAAACACCATTCCCACTCCACCATGACCCCTGCCTGTACCCTCCCCACTCCACCGCTTGCCCCCGCACCCTCCCCACTCCACCGCCCGACGTCCCACGCGCCCTCCCCGCTCCACCGGCCCGCCGCCGCCCAACCCCACCGTCCCCACTCCACCACCGCCGACGACCACCGCACCCTCTCCCCGCACCATCCCGGCCCGCTCCACCGTCACAAATGAATGCAACTAAAATTGCAAAAAAAAAAAACAAATTTGATTATATTTTTAAATAACAAATTTGATTATATTTTCAAATAATAAATTTGATGAAAAAAACTCCACCCTTGCTTGACGTCCCACCGCACCCTCCCCGCTCCACGGCCGCCCTTGACCAAACCCAGACCCATGCGTCCCCCACTCCACCTTGCCAGCGACCACCCACACCCTCTCCCCGCACCATCCCGGCCCGCTCCACCGTCACAAATGAATGCAACTAAAATTGCAAAAAAAAAAAACAAATTTGATTATATTTTCAAATAACAAATTTGATTATATTTTCAAATAATAAATTTGATGAAAAAAACTCCACCGCCTTGACGTCCCCCGCACCTCCCGCTCCACCGGCCGCGCCCATGACCCCGGCCACGCACCGTCCCCCACTCCACCGCCGCCCGGCGACCACCGCACCCTCTCCCCCGCACCATCCCCGGCCCGCTCCACCGTCACAAATGAATGCAACTAAAATTGCAAAAGAAAAAAACAAATTTGATTATATTTTCAAATAACAAATTTGATTATATTTTCAAATAATAAATTTGATGATATTTTTCATATTCATAAATATTTTCAAATAACAAATTTGATGATATTTTTAAAAATTATTACTATTTTATAAAAAAATATTACTGTTATGATTTAAACAAGTTTGAACATATTTAAACAAAATATATAGCAAACAACATTTTAAATGCATAAATACAAAAATGGGGAGCACAGGAATCGAACCCAGGACCTCCTAGTGTGTGTGTTTGCGTCTTGACCGGTCGGGCTAGTGGCTTGTTTTAGTTTAGTTATAGGTTAGGTTGTATATAACGACGATCGTACTATGGCGCACTAGGTTTGGGTGCGCCATTAGAACTCTCCCACAACACCTACTCACCTCACTAGGTTTGGCCTCGGTCCCCAACCGTGCGCCGCCGCCCCTCCGTCGCGCAGCCGCCCGTGCCCCGCCGCCTCCTCTCCCTTCCTCCCCTCGAGGGCCGCCGCCCCCTCCGTCGATCGCAGCCGCCCACGCGCCCGCCGCCTCCTCTCCCTTCCTCCCCTCGGCGCCGCCTCCCCGAGCCCTGCCTTGCTGTGGCGCCGCCTCCTCGCCTCCCTCCCTAACCCTCGGGCCGCCAGAGACTTGGAGCCTCGGCGCCGCCCGTCCACCGGGAGAGGAGGCCCCGTCCACTAGGAGAGGAGGCCCGCGACCTCCCGCCTCCCCAAGCTCGCCGTCTCCGCCCTCCGTCGTCTCCGCTCCGGCCACCACCTCATCGTGGTGGGTAATCTTCATTGCCCTCCTCCCTCTGCCTCTCTTCTCCTCTCTTCCTCCTCTCCTCCCTCCCGACCATGCCCTCTTCTTCTCTCTTTTGCTAGGTTTAACATGTTTACAGGCATGGATCGGCCATTGAGGTGTTAGGGTTCCATGGAGATAGATCGGGACTTTTTGTTGTTGGATCATCTCCATGTGCGGTCATTTGCTGCAAGTTGAAGAAAATTAATTGAGACACTTTAGAAGGAATTAACTTGAAGAAAATCGTCTTTCTGCGATGTCGATTGATTAGTGGGGAAGCCATGCGAGATTTAAGTTTGTTTGAGCATCTGTAACCATGGATGACAAACCTTTTTCATTGTGCAATGTGAATGCACGGGACCCGTGCCGAGTGCGAGTTGGCGCTTTCGCATGAAGGTTTGGAGAGCGGATTACTGTCTGGGTGTTCTTCAAGGTCGAGCTCGGTGAGAGCTTTAAAATGAATAATTTATGCGATTCTTGTGCATGTCCAACTGCACTTGGGTGAATCGGTAATGCTATGAGCACAACCGATCATGATTCTGCTATTTTAAGGGACAATACATCATAGGTCTCAACTAGCTTGTTCGATGGATGCAAAGGATCATGTTGTGCTGCATAATGTGATTAGGTAGCGCCGAGGATAGTTTTGCAATAATGCTATGCATTTATCGTATGTCTGAATTTTACGGCACTTGCCCCTTGATCTGTTCCACTAGGTCAAATTTTTTAAGCGGTGACGGTACATCATCTGAGCCGTCTTGATGTGAATATAAGAGATAGTACTTACTAGTCTTAGTATGAATGATATGAGTCTGTTGAGAAAGTTAGCATTGGTGTGCGGTTGATTTGGGGTGCGAGCTTGCATCTGAGAGAGCAAAGAGTGATTTGAGAGAGATGTAGAGAAACACGGGAGGGATGTAGCGTCCAGCTCATCCAATCAGCTGGTCCGCTCTTGACAAAGCGGCTCCTTGATCCATGACACACCACGCTCAAGCCTCCACCACCTCGACTCCTCAAGGAGTAAGCTTTGTTTTTGATTATCTGAAGATGCAAGATTCTTCTGCTGCCATGTAAGTAAGCGCTTACGATTCTGATGAACAAGGAGCTTGGCTTTGGATTATAGACTAGCTAAAAATATTTCAAACAAATTATTCACTCGTGACATCTCAAGTGAGCCATGCACAGCCATGAAAATAGCTTGATTGCTCTTGTTTTAAATAGTTAGTCAAATGAATTGCTTGCTTGCTCTGTTTTTAGCTCTTGTTTTTATTCAAAAATTATTGGAGTTTATATCATATATATTGTTGGCATGTATTTCATATGTTCTCTAGCATTAAGGCTTTTTATGTAATTCTTTGTGGTATTAAGATGGAAACACAGGATACTATTTACATTAGGTACCCGAGAGGCCCTTGAGTTTGCGGAATGTCGATTAACTTCCGTTCGGCAAATTCGGGCACTCCATATGTCCTATTTTCAGCTAAAGGTCATGCTGAAATTTTCCGTGAATTTTAGCATGACTTTGCTAAAAATAGGACATATGGTGTACTTGCGACTAATGCATGTTTTATGATCTGTTGTAAGGGCACTAATTGGTCTCTTCTGCTGCTTATCAGAGATGGCGGGAAGCAGCCACCGCCGATCTGCGACACATGATCTGAGTTGGATGCTTCGAGTTCTTCACTATCATACTTGAGGCTTGATTGGATCCATGGCGCTGGTATATAAAGCGAGAGATCTCCCTTCACCCATCTCATTATGATATCATTGTTTGCTACATCACTCATTTTCCCAAACTGCGAGAGGCTGCTGACAGTTTATGAACATCTTGATGGGTGAAGATCCGCCAAATAATGTGAAGCTGCGACGAGGCGGCAGCGGGTTTATGAGCGATGGGATGTGTAGTTGGCGATCAAGAAGGGCCACATGTACTTGTCTCGTGGGTGGGAGAAGTTCTACCGTGCCTCGACCTGCGGTGGGGTACTTCCTTGTCTTGGTCTGACAGCAGCGTAACATGCTCATCGTGAAGGTGTACAACAAGACTATGTGCGCATGCGTCTGTTGCCGATGATGATGCGATGCGTTCTGCCTCTTCTTATTCCTCTACATTTGGCTTTGTCTCACATCGATTGTTAACGGTCATTGTTGCATTTTGGACGGTAGGAGCAGCGGCGGCGATCGCTACTGACCAAAGCAGCGGCGACTATGGCTGTAGTGAAAGCGGCGGCGATTCTGGCTGTATGGAAAATGCAGCGATTCTGGCACCGGCATAGACAACAAGAAGGATGATCCGGTTGGAGTGCGGGAGAAGAGGAGCAGTGAGGATGAGGAGCTGCATCATGACGATGGGCATCGGTGAGGATGACCTAAGCGCTGGTGGTGGTGACCAAGGGCAAGAGATGGTGGTGGCTGACCATGGGCAAGAGATGGAGGTGGTGAGGATGACCTAGCGATGGTCGTGCTGAAGGTGGCCTCACGATGGTGGTGGTGCTGACAATGACCACGCACCGGTGGTGGCGCCGGCGATCCAGCGGTGGCGACATGACCACGCCAATTGTGGTGAAGACTACATCCCACTACCTCCCTTGCCTCCACCGCCTCGCCGCTCTAGGTGCATCGAGGAGATGAAGGAGAAGAAGGAGAAGAACTGCCTACTTTGTCGGTATGTCGGATCTCCTATAGGTTAGCTATCCAAAATGATATATATATACTTAGTTACCTCGTTATCTCTAATATGCTTAGTTTCCTATAGGTTAGCTTCATTTTACCTAAGTTGGCTCTAATATACTAACTTAGAGCTTATATGCTTAGTTTCCTATAGGTTAGCTCCAAAATAACTTATGTTAGCACAAAATGATCAAGTTTACATAATAAGCTTATAGTCTTTTCTTAATCTTCTTCTTTTCCAAAATGACATAGGTTAGCTTCATTTTACCTAAGTTGGCTCTAATATACTAACTTAGACCTTATATGCTTAGTTTCCTATAGGTTAGCTCCAAAATAACTTATGTTAGCACAAAATGATCAAGTTTACATAATAAGCTTATAGTCTTCTTCTTATTCTTCTTCTTTTCCAAAACTCTTCTTATTCTTCTTCAATTGTTCTTCCTCTTCTAGTATTCTTCTAGTCTTCTTCTTTTTCTTCTTCTAACTTCTTGTTTATCAATTTGCAGATTTGATTTAATTGACGGAAGCTTGCGTGGATGGGGTGCTTCTTTTCCATTTGTGTTTTTATTTTGTATCAATGTGAAACTTTTGTGAATTGATGGATAACGGTGTTGGATGAACAATGTGAAACTTTTGTAGCAACGGAACTATGTGTTGGCTATATGCGTATGTATATATGATGAAACTTGTGTGTTGGATATGATTGCTATATGGATGCTTGTTGTATATATATATGTGTGTTGAATATCTCATATGTGAAATAGTGACTGAGATTAAGAAGAAAAGAATTAAAAAGTTGTTACTAAGGCGCACTACAATGTCTTTCTTGTTGTAAGTATAGCAGAATAATAGTGGCGCCTTGTGGGCGTACTAATGGCGCCTTGCACAGTGCGCCATTAGAATCCAATTCTAATGGCGCACATGTAGTGCGCCATTAGAAAAAAATTCTAATGGTGTGATGCCAGTGGCGCACCAGCCATGCGCCATTAGAAGGCAAAACTGGTGCGCCACTAGCATGCCTTTTCCTAGTAGTGCCATTACCACTTCCTTTTGATGGAAATTCGAGAGATTATGTTGCTTATAGATATTAGCCCCCCTTTTAGGGACAAACGTACCTTTCTGCGGATGCTCTATGATCCGGGCAATCTCATTTGGCCGTAAATTGAAGAAAATCCAGTGGCTATATGCCTTATTCTCCTTGTTTTCGCCGGATGGCATGCTGGAACTCATGCGCGTGAATGCAAAGAACAAAGGGCATTCCTGGCATCGGTCAATATATATGTGGAAACGATATTTCCACTATAGAGGACAAGAAATTTTAGGCGGTCGGGCAAAAAGCGCGCGAAAATGAAGTACTTTCAAGGGCGCCATAGATTGGACAGATGTTCACTAAAACGGTTATAATTTTGTCATTCGGAGTCCGTGTCGGACCCATAAGTACTCAAACTACTCGCGGCGAGCACGCGAATCCAAAAAAATACTCCCCACTTGTGCCAGGAGGCACGGAGTACCCTCAAATTCAGCCTTAAGCAGGCTTTTTAGCTCTGAAAGTCAAAGAACATCATTCGTCGCTATTTTTCAGACAGGTTTCTGAACCCATTACCACTTGCTTTTGAAGGAAATTCAAGAGATTATGTTGCCTATAGACATTAGCCCCCCTGGTAGGGACAAACTTACCTTTCTGCAGATGCTCTATGATCCGGGCAATCTCATTTGCCGTAAATTGAAGAAAATCCAGCGGCTATATGCCTTATTCTCCTTGTTTTCGCCGGATGGCATGCTGTAACTCATGCACGTGAAAGCAAAGAACAAAAGGGCATTCCTGACATCGGTTAATATATATGTGGAAATGATATTTCCACTATAGAGGACAAGAAATTTCGGGGTAGTCAGGCAAAAAGTGCACGAGAAAATGAAGTACTTTCAAGGACTGCCATAGATTGGACAGATGTTCACTAAAACGGTCATAATCTTGTCATTGGGAGTCCATGTCGGACCCATAAGTACTCAAACTGCTTTCATGGCCTGTGAATCAAAAAAATACTCCCCGCTTGCGCCAAGAGGCACGGAGTACCCTCAAATTCAGCCTTAAGCAGGACTTTTTGGCTCTGAAAGTCAAAGAACATCATTCATCTCTATTTTTGAGACAGGTTTCTGAACCCATTACCACTTCCTTTTGATGAAATTCGAGAGATTATGTTGCTTATAGACATTAGCCCCCCTGGTAGGGACAAGCGTGCCTTCTGCGGATGCTCTATGATCAGGCGATCTCATTTGGCCGTAAATTGAAGAAAATCCAGTGACTATATGCCTTATTCTCCTTGTTTTGCGGATGGCATCTTTGTAACTCATGCGGCGTGAAAGCAAATAACAAAAGGGCATTCTGGCATCGGTCGATATATATGTGGAAGCGATATTTCCACTATAGAGGACAAGAAATTTTAGGCGGTCGGGCAAAAAGCGCATACGAGAAAATGAAGTATTTTCAGGGACTACCATAGATTGGACAGATGTTCACTAAAACCGTCATAATTTTGTCATTCGGAGTCTGTGTCGGACCCATAAGTACTCAAACTGCTCGCGGAGAGCGGGCGAATCCAAAAAAATACTCCCCGCTTGCGCCAGGAGGCATGGAGTACCCTCAAATTCAGCCTTAAGCAGGACTTTTTGGCTCTAAAAGTCAAAGAACATCATTCATCGCTATTTTTCAGACAGGTTTCTGAACCCACTACCACTTCCTTTTGATGGAAATTCGAGAGATTATATTGCTTATAGACATTAACCCCCCTGGTAGGGACAAACGTACCTTTCTGCAGATGCTCGTGATCAAGGCGATCTCATTTGGCGTAAATTGAAGAAAATCCAGTGACTATATGCCTTATTCTCCTTGTTTTGGCGGATGGCATGCTATAACTCATGCGGCGTGAAAGCAAAGAACAAAAGGGCATTCTGGCATCAGTCAATATATATGTGGAAACGATATTTCCACTATAGAGGACAAGAAATTTTGGGGCAGTCAGGCAAAAAGCGCACGAGAAAATGAAGAACTTTCAAGGACTGCCATAGATTGGACAGATGTTCACTAAAACGGTCATAATTTTGTCATTCGGAGTCCGTGTCGAACCCTTAAGTACTCAAACTACTAGTGGCGAGTGCGCAAATCCAAAAAAATACTCCCTGCTTGCGCCCGGAGGCACGGAGTACCCTCAAATTCAGCCTTAAGCAGGACTTTTTGGCTCTGAAAGTCAAAGAACATCATTCGTCGCTATTTTTTAGACAGGTTTCTGAACCCATTACCACTTCCTTTTGATGGAAATTCGAGAGATTATGTTGCCTATAGACATTAGCCCCCCTGGTAGGGACAAACGTACCTTTCTGCAGATGCTCTATGATCAGGCGATCTCATTTGCCGTAAATTGAAGAAAATCCGTGACTATATGCCTTATTCTCCTTGTTTTATTTGGATGGCATCTTGTAACTCATGCGGCGTGAAAGCAAAGAACAAAAGGGCATTCGACATCGGTTAATATATATGTGGAAGCGATATTTCCACTATAGAGGACAAGAAATTTGAGGCGGTCGGGCAAAAAGTGCGAGAAAATGAAGTACTTTCAAGGACTGCCATAGATTGGACAGATGTTCACTAAAACGGTCATAATCTTGTCATTCGGAGTCCATGTCGGACCCATAAGTACACAAACTGCTCGCGGCGAGCGTGCGAATCCAAAAAAATACTCCCCGCTTCCGCCAAGAGGCACGGAGTACCCTCAAATTCAGCTTTAAGCACGACTTTTTGGCTCTGAAAGTCAAAGAACATCATTCATCTCTATTTTTGAGACAGGTTTCTGAACCCATTACCACTTCCTTTTGATGGAAATTCGAGAGATTATGTTGCTTATAGACATTAGCCCCCCTGGTAGGGACAAACGTGCCTTTCTGCAGATGCTCTATGATCCGGGCAATCTCATTTGGCCGTAAATTGAAGAAAATCCAGCGGCTATATGCCTTATTCTCCTTGTTTTGGCGGATGGCATCTTTGTAACTCATGCGGCGTGAAAGCAAATAACAAAAGGGCATTCTGGCATCGGTCGATATATATGTGGAAGCGATATTTCCACTATAGAGGACAAGAAATTTTAGGCGGTCGGGCAAAAATAGCACGAGAAAATGAAGTACTTTCAAGGGCGCCATAGATTGGACAGATGTTCACTAAAGCGGTCATAATTTTGTCATTGGTCCGTGTCGGACCCATAAGTACTCAAACTGCTTTCATGAGAGAAGCGCGAATCAAAAAATACTCCCGCTTGCGCCGAGTCACGGAGTACCCTCAAACTCAGCCTTAAGCAGGACTTTTGGCTCTAAAGTCAAGAACATCATTCATCGCTATTTTTGAGACGGGTTTACGAACCCATTACCACTTCCTTTTGATGGAAATTCAAGAGATTATATTGCTTATAGACATTATCCCCCTGGTAGGGACAAGCGTACCTTTACGAAGATGCTCGTGATCAAGGCGATCTCATTTGGCGTAAATTGAAGAAAATCCAGTGACTATATGCCTTATTCTTCTTGTTTTCACGGATGGCATCTTTGTAACTCATGCGGCGTGAAAGCAAAGAACAAAAAGGCATTCGGGCATCGGTTAATATATAAGTGGAAGCGATATTTCCACTATAGAGGACAAGAAATTTTGGGGCGGTCGGCAAAAAGCATGCGAGAAAATGAAGTACTTTCAAGGACTGCCATAGATTGGACAGATGTTCACTAAAACGGTCATAATTTTGTCATTCGGAGTCCGTGTCGGACCCATAAGTACTCAAACTGCTCGTGGCGAGCGTGCGAATCCAAAAAAATACTCCCTGCTTGCGCCAGGAGGCATGGAGTACCCTCAAATTCAGCCTTAAGCGGGACTTTTTGGCCCTGAAAGTCAAAGAACATCATTCGTCGCTGTTTTTCAGACAGGTTTCTGAACCATTACCACTTCCTATTGATGGAAATTCGAGACATTATGTTGCTTATAGACATTAGCCCCCCTGGTAGGGACAAACGTACCTTTCTGCAGATGCTCTATGATCCAGGAAATCTCATTTGGCCGTAAATTGAAGAAAATCCAGTGACTATATGCCTTATTCTCCTTGTTTTAGCGGATGGCATCTTTGTAACTCATGCGGCGTGAAAGCAAAGAACAAAAGGGCATTCTGGCATCGGTCGATATATATGTGGAAGCGATGTTTCCACTATAGAAACAAGAAATTTTGGGGTAGTCGGGCAAAAAGCATGCGAGAACATGAAGTACTTTCAAGGGCGCCATAGATTGGACAGATGTTCACTAAAGCGGTCATAATTTTGTCATTGAATGCGTGTCGGACCCATAAGTACTCAGGACTGCTTTCATGGCGGCCTGCGAATCAAAAATACTCCCGCTTGTGCGGGAGGCATGGAGTACCATAAATTCAGCCTTGAGCAGGACTTTTGGTACGAAAGTCAAAGAACATCATTAAATCATTGTTTTTGAGACAAGTTTGAACCCATTGGCACTTCCTTTTGAAGGAAATTCGAGAGATTATGTTGCTTATAGACATTAACCCCCTGGTAGGGACAAGCGTACCTTCTGAAGATGCTCTATGATCCGAAATCTCATTTGGCGTAAATTGAAGAAAATCCGGTGACGATATGCCTTATTCTCCTTGTTTTTGCGGATGGCATGTTGTAACTCATGGGCGTGAAAGCAAAGAACAAAAGGGCATTCTGGCATCGGTCGATATATATGTGGAAGCGATATTTCTACTATAGAGGACAAGAAATTTTAGGCGGTCGGCAAAAAGCGCGAGAAAATGAAGTACTTTCAAGGGCGCCATAGATTGGAGATATTCACTAAAGCGGTCATAATTTTGTCATCCGGAGTCCGTGTCGGACCCGTAAGTACTCAAATTGCTCGCGGCGAGCATGCAAATCCAAAAAAATACTCCCCGCTTGCGCCAGGAGGCACGGAGTACCCTCAAATTCAGCATTAAGCAGGACTTTTTGGCTCTTAAAGTCAAAGAACATCATTCGTCGCTATTTTTCAGACAGGTTTCAGAACCCATTAACACTTCCTTTTGAAGGAAATTCAAGAGATTATGTTGCTTATAGACATTAGCCCCCCTGGTAGGGACAAATGTACCTTTCTGCAAATGCTCTATGATCCGGGCAATCTCATTTGGCCGTAAATTGAAGAAAATCCAGCGACTATATGCCTTATTCTCCTCGTTTTCGCCGGATGGCACGGTGTAACTCATGCACGTGAAAGCCAAGAACTAAAGGGCATTCCTGGCATCGGTTAATATATATGTGGAAACGATATGTCCACTATAGAGGACAAGAAATTTTGGGGCGGTCGGGCAAAAGCGCGCGAGAAAATGTAGTACTTTCAAGGCTTGCAGTAGAATGGACGGATGTTCACTAAAGCGGTCATAATTGTGTCATTGGTCCGTGTCGGACCCATAAGTACTCAAACTGCTTTCATGGCGGCGTGCGAATCTAAAAAATACACCCCACTTGCTGCGGGAGGCCGGTACCCTCAAATTCAGCCTTAAGAAGGAGTTTTTGTACGAAAGTCAAAGAACATCATTAAATCGCTATTTTCGAGACAGGTTTACGAACCATTACCACTTCCTTTTGATGGAAATTCGAGAGATTATGTTGCTTATAGACATTAGCCCCTGGTAGGGACAAGCGTACCTTCTGCGGATGCTCTATGATCCGGGCAATCTCATTTGGCGTAAATTGAAGAAAATCCAGTGACTATATGCCTTATTCTCCTTGTTTTGCGGATGGCATCTTTGTAACTCATGCGGCGTGAAAGCAAAGAACAAAAGGCATTCTGGCATTGGTCAATATATATGTGGAAGCGATATTTCCACTATAGAGGACAAGAAATTTTAGGGCGGTCGGGCAAAAAGCGCGCGAAAATGAAGTACTTTCAAGGGCGCCATAGATTGGACGGATGTTCACTAAAGCGGTCATAATTTTGTCATTGGTCCGTGTCGGACCCATAAGTACTCAAACTGCTCGTGGCGGTAGCGAATCAAACAAATACTCCCGCTTCGCCGAGAGGCACGGATACCCTCAAATTCAGCCTTAAGCGGGACTTTTTGGCGGAAGGTGAAGAACATCATTCGTCGCTGTTTTTCAGACAAGTTTCTGAACCCATTGGCACTTCCTTTTGAAGGAAATTCGAGAGATTATGTTGCTTATAGACATTAGCCCCATGGTAGGGATAAACGTACCTTTCTGCAGATGCTCTATGATCCGGACAATCTCATTTGGCAGTAAATTGAAGAAAATCCAGCGACTATATGCCTTATTCTCCTCGTTTTCGCCGGATGGCATGGTGTAACTCATGCACGTGAAAGCCAAAAACAAAAGGGCATTCCTGGCATCGGTCAATATATATGTGGAAACGATATGTCCACTATAGAGGACAAGAAATTTTAGGCGGTCGGGCAAAAGCGCGCGAGAAAATGAAGTACTTTCAAGGACTGCCATAGAATGGACAGATGTTCACTAAAACAGTTATAATTTTGTCATTAGGAGTCCGTGTCGGACCCATAGATACTCAAACTGCTCGTGGCGAGCGTGCAAATCTAAAAAAATACTCCCCGCTTGCGCCAGGAGGCACAGAGTACCCTCAAATTCAGCCTTAAGCGGGACTTTTTGGCCTTGAAAGTCAAAGATCATCATTCGTCGTTGTTTTTCAGACAAGTTTGTGAACCCATTGGCACTTCCATTTGAAGGAAATTCGAGAGATTATGTTGCTTATAGACATTAGCCCCCCTGGTAGGGACAAATGTACCTTTCTGCAGATGCTCTATGATTCGGTCAATCTCATTTGGCCTTAAATTGAAGAAAATCCAGTGACTATATGCCTTATTCTCCTCGTTTTCCCCGGATGGCATGGTGTAACTCATGCACGTGAAAGCTAAGAACTAAAGGGCATTCCTCACATCGGTCAATATATATGTGGAAACGATATCTCCACTATAGAGGACAAGAAATTTTGGGGTAGTCAGGCAAAAAGCGCACGAGAAAATGAAGTACTTTCAAGGACTGCCATAGATTGGAGAGATGTTCACTAAAACGGTCATAATTTTGTCATTTGGAGTCCGTGTCGGACCCATAAAAACTCAAACTGCTCGCGGCGAGCACGCAAATCCAAAAAAATACTCCCCGCTTGCGCTAGGAGGCACGGAGTACCCTCAAATTCAGCATTAAGCAGGACTTTTTGGCTCTTAAAGTCAAAGAACATCATTTGTCGCTATTTTTCAGACAGGTTTCAGAACCCATTACCACTTCTTTTGAAGGAAATTCAAGAGATTATGTTGCTTATACACATTAGCCCCCCTGGTAGGGACAAATGTACCTTTCTGCAGATGCTCTATGATCCGGGCAATCTCATTTGGCCGTAAATTGAAGAAAATCCAGCGAATATATGCCTTATTCTCCTCGTTTTTGCCGGATGGCACGGTGTAACTCATGCACGTGAAAGCCAAGAACTAAAGGGCATTCCTGGCATCGGTCAATATATATGTGGAAGCGATATGTCCACTATAGAGGACAAGAAATTTTGGGCGGTCGGGCAAAAGCATGCGAGAAAATGAAGTACTTTCAAGAATTATAGTAGAATGGACGGATGTTCACTAAAGCAGTCATAATTTTGTCATTAGGTGTCGCGTCGGACCATAAGTACTCAAACTGCTTTCATGGCGGCGTGCGAATCTAAAAATACTCCCGCTTGCTGCGGGAGGCGGAGTACCCTCAAATTCAGCCTTAAGAAGGACTTTTTGGTACGAAAGTCAAAGAACATCATTAAATCGCTATTTTTGAGACGGGTTTACGAACCATTACCACTTCCTTTTGATGGAAATTCGAGAGATTATGTTGCTTATAGACATTAGCCCCTGGTAGGGACAAGCGTACCTTTACGCAAATGCTCTATGATCAAGGCGATCTCATTTGGCGTAAATTGAAGAAAACCAGTGACTATATGCCTTATTCTCCTTGTTTTGGCGGATGGCATCTTTGTAACTCATGCGGCGTGAAAGCAAAGAACAAAAGGGCATTCTGGCATTGGTCGATATATATGTGGAAGCGATATTTCCACTATAGAGGACAAGAAATTTTGGGGTAGTCGGGCAAAAAGCGCGAGAAAATGAAGTACTTTCAAGGGCGCCATAGAATGGACAAATGTTCACTAAAACAGTTATAATTTTGTCATTAGGAGTCCGTGTCGGACCCATAGGTACTCAAACTGCTCGTGGCGAGCGTGCGAATCTAAAAAAATACTCCCTGCTTGCGCCAGGAGGCACAGAGTACCCTCAGATTCAGCCTTAAGCGGGACTTTTTGGCCCGGAAAGTCAAAGATCATCATTCGTCGTTTTTTTCAGACAAGTTTGTGAACCCATTGGCACTTCCTTTTGAAGGAAATTCGAGAGATTATGTTGCTTATAGACATTAGCCCCCCTGGTAGGGACAAATGTACCTTCTGCGGATGCTCTATGATTGGTCGATCTCATTTGGCGTAAATTGAAAAATCCGGTGACTATATGCCTTATTCTCCTCGTTTTCCCGGATGGCATGGTGTAACTCATGCGTGGCTTCAGAACTAAAGGGCATTCCTCACATCGGTCAATATATATGTGGAAACGATATCTCCACTATAGAGGACAAGAAATTTTGGGGCAGTCAGGCAAAAAGCGCACGAGAAAATGAAGTACTTTCAAGGACTGCCATAGATTGGACATATGTTCACTAAAACGGTCATAATTTTGTCATTAGGAGTTCGTGTCGGACCCATAAAAACTCAAACTGCTCGCGGTGAGCGTGCGAATCTAAAAAAATACTCCCCGCTTGCGCTAGGAGGCACGGAGTACCATCAAATTCAGCATTAAGCAGGACTTTTTGGCTCTTAAAGTCAAAGAACATCATTCGTCGCTATTTTTCAGACAGGTTTCAGAACCCATTACCACTTCCTTTTGATGGAAATTCGAGAGATTATGTTGCTTATAAACATTAGCCCCCTGGTAGGGACAAACCTACCTTTCTACAGATGCTCTATGATCCAGGCAATCTCATTTGGCCGTAAATTGAAGAAAATCCAGCGGCTATATGCCTTATTCTCCTTGTTTTCGCCGGATGGCATGCTGTAACTCATGCGCGTGAAAGCAAAGAAGAAAAGGGCATTCCTGGCATCGGTCAATATATATGTGGAAACTATATTTCCACTATAGAGAACAAGAAATTTTGGGGTAGTCGGCAAAAGCATGCGAGAACATGAAGTACTTTCAAGGGCGCCATAGATTGGACGGATGTTCACTAAAGCGGTCATAATTTTGTCATTCGGAGTCCGTGTCGGACCCATAAGTACTCGAACTGCTCACGGCGAGTGCGCGAATCCAAAAAATACTCCCCTCTTGCGCGAGGAGGCATGGAATACCCTCAAATTCAGCCTTAAGCAGGACTTTTTGTACTGAAAGTCAAAGAACATCATTAAATCATTGTTTTTCGGACAAGTTTACGAACCCATTGGCACTTCCTTTTGAAGGAAATTTGAGAGATTATGTTGCTTATAGACATTAGCCCCCTGGTAGGAACAAGCGTACCTTCTGCGGATGCTCTATGATCCGGGCAATCTCATTTGGCCTTAAATTGAAGAAAATCCAGTGACTATATGCCTTATTCTCCTTGTTTTCGCGGATGGCATCTTTGTAAGTCATCGGCGTGAAAGCAAAGAACAAAAGGTCATTCCTGGCATCGGTCAATATATATGTGGAAACGATATTTCCACTATAGAGGACAAGAAATTTTGGGGCAGTCAGGCAAAAAGCGCACGAGAAAATGAAGTACTTTCAAGGACTACCATAGATTGGACAGATGTTCACTAAAACGGTCATAATTTTGTCATTCGGAGTCCGTGTCGGACCCATAAGAACTCAAACTTCTCGCGGCGAGCACGGGAATCCAAAAAAATACTCCCCGCTTGCGCCATGAGGCACGGAGTACCCTCAAATTCAGCCTTAAGCAGGACTTTTTGGCTCTGAAAGTCAAAGAACATCATTCGTCGCCATTTTTCAGAAGGTTTCAGAACCCGTTACCACTTCCTTTTGAAGGAAATTCAAGAGATTATGTTGCTTATAGACATTAGCCCCCGTGGTAGGGACAAATGTACCTTTCTGCAGATGCTCTATGATCCGGGTAATCTCATTTGGCCGTAAATTGAAGAAAATCCAGCGACTATATGCCTTATTCTCCTCATTTTCGCCGGATGGCATGGTGTAACTCATGCACGTGAAAGCCAAGAACTAAAGGGCATTCCTGGAATCGGTCAATATATATGTGGAAACGATATCTCCACTATAGAGGACAAGAAATTTTGGGGCAGTCAGGCAAGAAGCGCACGAGAAAATGAAGTACTTTCAAGGACTGCCATAGAATGGATAGATGTTCACGAAAACAATCATAATTTTGTCATTAGGAGTCCGTGTCGGACCCATAAGTACTCAAACTGCTCGCGGTGAGCGTGCGAATCTAAAAAAATACTCCCCGCTTGCGGCAGGAGGCCCGGAGTACCCTCAAATTCAGCGTTAAGAAGGACTTTTTGGCCCTGAAAGTCAAAGATCATCATTCGTCGCTATTTTTCAAACAGGTTTCTGAACCCATTACCACTTCCTTTTGATGGAAATTCGAGAGATTATGCCTTATTCTCCTTGTTTTCGCCGGATGGCATGATGTAACTCATGCGCGTGAAAGTAAAGAACAAAAGGGCATTCCTGGCATCGGTCAATATATATGTGGAAACGATATTTCCAGTATAGAGGACAAGAAATTTTGGGGTAGTCAGGCAAAAAGCGCACGAGAAAATGAAGTACTTTCAAGGACTGCCATAGATTGGACACATGTTCACTAAAGCGGTCATAATTTTGTCATTGGTCCGTGTCGGACCCATAAGTACTCAAACTGCTTTCATGGCGTATGTGAATCAAAAAATACTCCCGCTTGCGCCGGGAGGCATGGATTACCCTCAAATTCAGCCTTAAGCAGGACTTTTTGTACTGAAAGTCCAAGAACATCATTAAATCGCTGTTTTTGGACAATTTTCTTAACCCATTGGCACTTCCTTTTGAAGGAAATTCGATAGATTATGTTGCTTATAGACATAAGCCCCCTGGTAGGGACAAGCGTACCTTTCTCCGGATGCTCTATGATCAAGGCGATGTCATTTGGCGGATGGCATCTTTGTAACTCGCAGCGTGAAAGCCAAGAACAAAAGGGCATTCTGGCATCGGTCAATATATATGTGGAAGCGATATCTCCACTATAGAGGACAAGAAATTTTGGGGCGGTCGGGCAAAAGCGCGCGAGAAAATGAAGTACTTTGAAGGACGCCATAGATTGGACAAATCTTCACTAAAGCGGTCATAATTTTGTCATTGGTCCATATCGGACCCATAAGTACTCAAACTACTCATGGCGGCCTTGAATCAAAAATACTCCCGCTTGCGCCGGGAGGCCGCAGTACCCTCGATTCAGCCTTAAGCGGGACTTTTGGCCTGAAAGTCAAAGAACATCATTAAATCATGATTTTTGAGACAAGTTTACGAACCCATTGGCACTTCCTTTTAAGGAAATTCAAGAGATTATGTGTCACACCTGATTTTCATGCCACAACACTTAAGTCAATAAATCATGCTAAAATGTGGTGCGACAAAAACTTTTGAGTGTTTTGTCTTTGCTTTGATTGAGCGTTTGTTGTTGTTTGCAAGTGCTCTAAAAATCAAATAAATTCTCAACCCTTATACTCCTTACCCTTGATCCAAAACCTTGACCAATGATCATGCCATGTGTATAGTACATAAAATAATTTCTTACAAAATAATTTGGCCAAATAGTATTTTCAAAAGTAGTTTTCAAAAACCCTAAATTGAGATTTGCCTTTGCAAATACTTGATTTGGGGTGTGAAAAATATTTCAAAAGGTATATTTGAAACCTATTAGACATAGGATTCCCTAAAGCACAAAAATATAATTTTAAAAGTTATTTTCTTGTTTTGTTTAATAGCTTTTCTTAAGGCCAAAATGGTCTTTAATAGGAAAAATTATTTTAATGCTTTAAAATATTTTTGAAAATTTAGGAAACTCAATGGACATATATTATCCATATATAAGAGTTCAACACATGGTCATGTTCAAAATATTGGTCAAACCCTCAAAAACCCTTTACGGATATTTCAAGCTTTTGAAATATTTACAAAGTATTCTCCAAAATTCTAAGAAAATTCTAGCATGTCACATATGACATTTTGGATGATCTTAGTAAGTATCATGTCATGGAGAATAGTATAACCCCATGAAATCCCCTCAAAACCATTTCTATCCATTTTGAAGTTTGAGCAACTTTACATTGCCAAACATCTCCAAATGCTCTCAAATCTTGTGGACATGCTCAAATGGTCTAATAATTCATCTAGACCAAATGGAACAAGTTGGAGAAAAAGTTATATTGATTGAAGTGCCCCAAAACCCTTCCTATTCAGAACCTCAAATGATGACACTACACCAAGTAGTGCATCAAGGAGAATAGGTTTGCATGACTAAATCTTGGGAAATCCATTTCTGTTGATTTCTAGGGTTTACAAAAGTTGCATTGGCAACTTTGCCCAAATGGACTCAATATTGGTGTAACCTATTATTTTATCATACCATTTGACCCTGGCAAGCCTCATGACAATACGAGTTCATATTATTGCCCAAACCAGCAACAAACACCTTCTGCCATTTTACTAAAACCCCTGTTTTGACCACTTCCACTCTTCTCCATGGCCTGAACTTTTTACCACAGCCCCTCAGAGTCCCGTTGCACCTCCAGTAACTCTTCTCTGGCCTCAACTCAATGATTGAAGGGTAAAACATCCTCATTTACCCCTCTGGACAGCCCCTTTCCCTCTGTCTCTCAACCCCACTCCTCTCCTACTGGCTCTCCAGGGCATCCAATGCCTCTCCACACTTCTTTACTACCCCTAGCACTACCAGACATTAGTCTCCGCGCCCACTTTTCCAAAACAATGGCCATGCCGGCCAAAGGCCAGCTGGGGCGCTTCTGATCTTGCCCTAGCACTATAGCCGCTCTGCCCGAGCCACCGGACCACCTAGGGCCTCCCCTCGTGTCCCAGGTCGCCTCGGCGTCGATGCAGGCAGCTGTCGGCCCCCTTCTTCTCTCTCTCTCTCCCCCCCTGCTGCTTACGCGCACCATGGCCGCCCGAGAGCTCCAATGGGCATGCTCACCACCAGCGCTGCCACAGCGCTCCCCGCTCCTTCTCTCCCTTCCCCTGGCCGTAGACCACGCCCAGGAAGACCCCGACTCGAAGCCAAGCACTCCCGTGGCCTCCAGCGATGGCTACGACCTCGCCGGCGCACGACACCGCTATGCACCTCGCCCCCTTCAATTTAAGGCCACCCCGAGCCTCCTCTCTACTCCTTTGCCTCTATCTCCCTCCCAGAGACCCCCTGGACCAACTCACTCCTCTCCCCGCGCCCTCCATAGCCCTCCATGGCCAGAGAGCCGTCGCCGGCCTCCACCTAAATTCAGCCGAGACCGAGCTCTTCTCCCTCTCCTCTCTCCACCAGCAGGCTCCCCTGATCAAGGCGGAGCTCCCATGCTCTTTCCCTCGTTCGAGGACGCTCCGTAGAGCCGTGCCCAATCTCGCCCCGACGCCACCGTCCGCCGGCATCCAAGCCGCCGTCGCCTCGACCATCCCCGGCAGCCGTGGCATACACGAATGGATACGGCGCTCGACGTCGAGCTCATCCATAGCCAGAGCGTCGCCGGAGGTGCGCCGTAGCGCCGGCAGTCATCGTCGGGGCTCTCTGCTCCCTCGGCCAGGCGGCAGCGGGAGGAAAGCGAAGCGATGACTGCAGCGGGCCCGCTTCGTCGATGGCCTAGCCACGACCCACGCTGGCAAGTGGAGGCAGGCGCGAAATCGCCTTCGACGTCGCCTGTCGTCCCCGTGGCCGAGCCGCTGGGCCAGCCCACGGCTATCTCTCGCCGGTGCGCAGGATAAGGCTAATGCCTTATATTTCTTTTTATTCTTTCCTATTGAGTTTCTAAAATCCATAAATAATTCAAATTAACTCCAAATTTGATGATTCAAATTTCTAGTAGTTTCTAAAATCATTCCCTACCACATGGTGCTATTGTCACATTTTTACAAAAGCATTTCCTTCACAAATATTTAACACATCCTATTTTTCCTATTTCTGTGATAAACTTTAGAAAATCACATAGAGCCCATTTTTGATCCAAATTCCATGATTCAAAATCCTATGTGTCTATACGTTCAAAACTTAGTATTTGAACATTTTTACTAATACTTTCTGTATCACCTCAAATAATGGTCTATTTCTTTATATATAGTCAACTTTGCAAATCCATAGGAAAATCATCTCAACTCAAAATCCAGTGAAACCAATTCCTAGATGCTTCTAAAATCATCCTTTGTTAAATGGGTGCTTTGTCATTTTTCAAAAATATATTTCTGTACACCTCTTGCAAATCCATAAACCCCTTGATTCCATCATATCGAAATGTTTAGAAATATCCATTGATCCACTTCCAATGAAATCACTTTGGTCATTCCTCATATGACCAAAGGTATCCAATAAAAGTCAACTTCATATTTTTAGAGCACATTCATTCTTGCCTTGTTGTGTTGCTTGTTGTGATTGTTTCCGACGTTAGTTGCCGAAGTAGACGGAGTACCTGGAGAAGGACTAGAAGATCTCAAGACTCTAATGAAACAGGCAAGCAGCCCTTTGACCTTGTCTATGAAACCCCTTTTATGCATGTCATATAACACCATATTGTTTTTGCATCGGAATCATGATGAGGTGGTATCCACTTTGATGGTTTGCCACCGTATTTCCTCGTTGATACTTGCATTGTGCATAACCCTACCTTCTTATGAGGGTTATGCCGGTGGGAATGAATAGGATGCTAAAGTAGTGCTACATAAAAGGGACGCGAATATGCATGGTGATGGAGACAAACTATTTTCAAAGACTTTTCAAAAACACCGTCGGGTGCCACTTATGCCGAGGGAGATGATGAGATGGGTAACCACTTGATGATGAAGTGGTGTACCAAGGCAAGTGTGTGTGTGTGTTGTTTTGAAAGCGGATTAGATTTAAGATTTGATGGTGTCCCAACCTTACATGCATAACCACTCTACTCTTATATGGGAAATGACATTATTGATTACCTAGGCCGATACTAGCTTTGAGCCGCATTACTAGTGACGGGGAGAGTTGGTGCTCTCTCTCGGGGCGTGGTGCGTGCCGAGTAGGGCGGCCATGGACTGTCTTCTGAGGCACGGATACACCGTTGTGTCCCCTCTCGGATATTACGATCTCGAGTGAGTGCGGTATGATGTACATCGTGAGGATAAGGAAACAGTGGACTCCATGTTAGTGTCGTATAGGAAAGGTAGTGATCGGTGCTTACCACAGGTACTTGAGGTATCATGGGTCGTGGATAACACGGAAGTTCCTCGGACCTTACGGTTCTGATGTGCAACCTCTGCGAGTGTAAAACTATTTGAATAGCCGTGTCCACGGTCAAGGACAGATTAGGCGGTCTTTGCTTAAACTATGTCGGGGTTTACAAACCGGTGTGTGTTTGGATAACTACTTGGGTCAAGTCAAAGGACTTGACGTGATTGAGATGGGTTGGAGCCCACTCTATTTATGTTGATACCTGTAACTTGTCCCCATGGTTACTTGAATTCTCTTGATGCATGTCTTACAAGTTGTTGAACATGTCATTGCACTCAAAACTAGCTTTCTGCAAAAATTTACCTATATCATGCATTGTTGTATCTTGAACCAAAACATGGGTTGCTTGCGAGTACATTCAAAGTACTCATTGGCTTGCCACTGGTTATTTAATTGGCCAGGCATGGAAGAACTGGAGTTCAAAGAAGAGTTCTTTGGAGACGAACATGCGAACTAGGACTTTTCCCAGTCAGAATGCCTGTAGGGTTAAGGCAGATGGCATGGGTTCTACTTATCGACGAAGATTTCCGCTGCTTGTGTTTCACATTGATGTTCAGACCTTAAGGCTTTATCAATGTAAGACATGATCATAATGGTCATAATTTGTGTAAGACGGTATGTATGGATGTAAGACTCTTGTTATTCAACTTACGTGTGTTCGGTGAGCATTGATCTCGGGATCACGATACCGTGCATTCGGTGATCACGACTTATGAGTCGGGGTCCCCATAGAGCTGGTATCAGAGCCATCCTGACTGTAGGAAGCCTTAGTTAGCATGGTCTTTAGTTAGGGTAAAACTATTTCCAAAACTATTACTAATTTTCAAAACTATCTATACTTCTCTTCCCCTTCTGAGTTTTTCGAAAACTAAGATATACTTTCTTCTTCCCCTTCAAATTTAATGGTCGCTAGAATCCTTATGCCCTGACCACGGGATTCCTTGTAATCCCCGTGGATAATATAGAAGGAAGACGCCTTGCCAGACACTCACCCACCTCTTCTGAACACAAGATTGGCGACATCACAACAAGACGATACCAACAGAAGATACATCCTCGAGGAATGAGGACTTGAAGACCCAGGAGATGGTGACACCCTTGACACTGCCCCAAGATGATGCAACCTTAGACTACGATGACCAGGGCATAGAATATGCAAGATCATGATATACATCGCTAATATAATAACCCTGTCGCTACCGTTGTTGTATCGGCAACCACCGATGGATGAGAACCTAGCCATTTGGTCCGCCTCACCATAGTGGGCAGGAAAACGGTTCTCCTCATCCCCCGCTCTTGGTGTCGATGTTGTCATCAACATAACTGACAAGATGGACCTCTATTACGCCTTGATAATGCCATTGCATAAAGGATTACCTACCTGGTACCATCGACGGCTTAGAAGACAAAAAGGGATCATCATGATTAAGAAGACAAGAGGAGACCAAGTCAATGCCAGCCACGAGGAGCCGCCTTCACCCCATCACTTTAACAGGCGAGAAGTTGTTGAAGAATCTTCAGGCTCAACCTGGAATTGTTTCATCGAACAACTACAAGAGACGTAGCAACACCTGAGGAGAACCCAAAAGGCTGCATGAGGCCGCAGTAAAGCACGACTACTTAGTCAGAGAACCCCAAGGGTAGGATGGTCGTGTACCCCTATGTGCAATCGAGTCCGTATGATGGTTGAATAGAACCATATTGTGTGTTGCTTGTTTTTATTTGTTTGTGTTTTGATATAGGTTGCACTTTTCCTAGGCGACAAGTATCGACTATATCAGCTTCCTTACCTTGCTTCTTCTGTTTGGCCCTTTTTGCACATGTTTGTTTGCACTTGCACTATAGAACCCCCTTTAGGCATTCCCCTCCTCTATGCTACCTCTCCCTCTCATCTCTCTCCTCAACTGAAGGGTAGCAAGACAAGATACACCAAGGATTCTACTTTGGCAACCAACGAACACTGGAAACTTTTGTTGCAGCCTCCTCACCCAAGTGCAACCCAGTAGCGTTATGTCTACTCCTCAAGATTAGGAGCCCATTCCTAGACCCTTTGAGACTTCATAAGATACCCCAGCTCGAATCCTTAACCATGTGCTTAACCCACAGAATTGCAAGAGGACCTGTTAAGCCTCCGTAACCTTGCTTATCACTGGGTTCATTAGGGAACTAGTGGACATAGTGAACGAGCACATTATCATCCTAAGATAGCACCAAGGCAGCGATGCCATAGGGAGGACCAATCGAGGATATAGGAATAGAGGACAAATGACTTGATGAGTTTATATCAATGACTTTGAGGAATTATCCGAGACTCTTTTGTGGATTATAAGGCTACCATGTTGGTAGATGAACTTGGTGGGATCATGATTATAGAGTAGCATAGCTTTCATTACTCTGAGTAAATTGGATTTAGTAGGATAATTACGTTATGGCTGGAATTCTTGGAAGTATTTGGATTTGTCTTAGGCAGGGGATATTGATAGGTGATAGTTGATATTACGATAATGAATTGAGGGGAAAGTGTAGAAATTCTCGCGGGACATGAGATTTGGATTAAATAGGTTACCCTAGTGGAGTATGGATGCAGAGTAATTTTACATGGTTCGAAGTAAATTGGATTTAGACTAATGATCTCGATCATGATACCATGTTTCTCGGTGGACGATAAACTAGGAGATTGGACTAATTGTCGGAGTTTATTTAGGGCTCTATATAAGCTTGACCTTGGAGTTTACTTGACCATGATAATGGAAATTGGTGGACTGACTATAGTAAGGTAGCCTTCCCAGTATTTGTGGATTATAAGACATTAGAAGATCGTATGGAACACCATGGACATTGTTGTAGAATTAATGCGTTAGGTAGTTGGTGATGGAAGTTAATGGACTATTGGGGTTGATTCATAGGAAGGAAACAGGATCTTGTCTTTGAATCAGGACCTTAGGGCCTTCACACTAGATCTATTGGGGTCGATCAGGACCTTAGGGCCTTCACACTAGATCTAGAACCACCTTGGCCCACACTCAACAAGACCACCACTAATTCCCCAGCCTACTTTACGTACCCCATAGACTTCATGGAGTGCTTAGACAAGATAGTTGTCATCATCATTTGGTGACCTACCTGTCCACCCGAAGACGGAAGAAGAGCTGTTCAACTAGTCCAGGAACATTTGAAGACTGCCATGCCAAGCAGGAAGAACTACACCCACCACCATCGTCAAGAAGTGAACTTTCTCATCAAAGACCAGGTGTATATGTGAGCCACTTCTCTCAAAGAGGACCAAGCATTTCCGTGACAAGGAGACCCACACCAAGATTCATCGGCCCCCTTCGAGATCACTCCAAGATTTAACAACCCCTTTGAGATCACTCTGAGGCGAAGAAGGCAGGTTACCGGTGGAGTTGCCACAGAGTTACTGATGTGTACAATGCTCTCCATGCATCACAACCCGGAAGTGTTTCCAACTTCCTAACTTGCCCGATCTCTACAAGGGCATTGACCACCGAGCCATCGACCCTAGCCCAATCTAACCCACATAAGCTACCCATTAGCAACTGGATCAAGAAGAGCGTCATACACGAAGCCACACCATCAAGTACTTCAAGCTCAATGAAGCACTACACGGAAGCAGAACCAACATGAGGACTTGAAGACTACCCTAGATCCAAGTTTCTGTATCCCTTTTCGCGCCTAGTCTGGGAATCTCGGGGACAAGATTCTTGTAAGGGTGGTAGGTCTGTCACACCCTGATTTTCATGCCACAACACTTATGTCAATAAATCATGCTAAAATGTGGTCTGACAAAAACTTTTGAGTGTTATGTCTTTGCTTTGATTGAACGTTTGACTGCTGATTGCAAGTGCTCTAAAAATCAAATAATTCTCCAACCCTTATACTCCTTACCCTTGATCCAAAAACCTTGACCAATGATCATGCCATGTGTATAGGACATAAAAATAATTTCTTACAAAAATAATTTGGCCAAATAGTATTTTCAAAAGTAGTTTTCCAAAACCCTGAATTGAGATTTGCCTTTGCAAGTACTTGATTTGGGGTGTGAAAAATATTTCAAAAGGTATATTTGAAACCTATTAGACATAGGATTCCCTAAAACACAAAAATATAATTTTAAAGTTAATTTCCTATTTTATTTAAAAGCTTTTCTTAAGGCGAAATGGTCTTTAATAGAATTTTTTTAAAGGCTTTAAGAATATTTTTGAAAATTTAGGAAACTCGGTGGCCATATATTATCCATATATAAGAGTTTCAACACATGGTCATGTTCAAAATATTGGTGAAACCCTCAAAAACCCTTTTGGATATTTCAAGCTTTTGAAATATTTACAAAAAATATTCTCCAAAATTCCAAGAAAATTCTAGCATGTCACATATGACATTTTGGATGATGTTGGTAAGTATCATGTCATGGAGAATAGTATAACCCCATGAAATCCCCACAAAACCATTTCTGTCCATTTTGAAGTTTGAGCAACTTTACATTGCCAAACATCTCCAAATGCTCTCAAATCTTGTGAACATGCTCAAATGGTATAATAATTCATCTAGACCAAATGGAACAAGTTGGAGAAAAAGTTATATTGATCGAAGTGCCCCAAAACCCTTCCTGTCCAGAACTAAATTTGAGCAACTCTACATTGGAAACTTACTCCTTTTGATCTCAAATTTTGAGGACATGTTCAGAACCTCAAATAATGACACTGCACCAAGTAGTGCATCAAGGAGAATAGGTTTCCATGACTAAATCTTGGGAAATCCATTTCTGTTGATTTCTAGGGTTTATAAAAGTTGCATTGGCAAATTTGCCCAAATGGACTCAATATTGGTGTAACATATTATTTTATCATACCATTTGACCCTGTCAAGCCTCATGACAATCTGAGTTCATATTATTGCCCAAACCAGCAACAAACACCTACGCCATTTTACTAAAACCCTGTTTTGACCACTTCCTCTTCTCCATGGCCTCAACTTTTACCACAGCCCCTCGAGTCCCCTTGCACCTCCAGTAACTCTTCTCTGGCCTCAACTCAATGATTGAAGGGTGAAACATCCTCATTTACCCCTCTGGACAGCCCCTTTCCCTCTCTCTCTCTCCCTCTCAACCCCACTCCTCTCGTACTGGCTCTCCAGGACATCCAATGCCTGTCCACACTTCTTTACTACCCCTAGCACTACCAGACATTAGTGGCCGCGCCCCCTTTGCCAAAACAATGGCCATGCCGGCCAAAGACGTGCTCTAGAGCGCTCTACAGTGCGCCCTAGCACTGTAGCCGCTCTCTGCCCGAGCCACCGGACCACCTAGGGCCTCCCCCTCGTGTCCCTCGAGGTCGCCTCGGCGTCGATACCACGACAGCTGTCGGCCCCTTCTTCCTCTCTCTCTCCTGCCTGCTGCTGCTCTCTTGCGCACCATGGCGCCAAAGGCTCCAATGGGCATGCTCACCCTTGCGCCGCCGGCAGCTCCCTCGCTCCTTCTCTCCCTTCCCCTGGACGTAGACCACGCCCAGGAAGACCCCGACTCGAAGCCAAGCACTCCCGTGGCCTCCAGCGATGGCTATGACCTCGCCGGCGCATGGCCCCACTGTGCACCTCGCCCCCTTCTATTTAAGGCCACCCCCGAGCCTCCTCTCTACTCCTTTGCCTCTCTCTCCCTCCCAGAGACCCCCTGGACCAACTCACTCCTCTCCCCGCGCCCTCCATAGCCCTCCATGGCCGGAGAGCTTGCCCGGCCTCCACCTAAATTCAGCCGAGACCGAGCTCTTCTCCCTCTCCTCTCTCCACCAGCAGGCTCCCCTGAGCAAGGCGGAGCTCCCACGCTCTTTCCCTCGTCCGAGGACGCTCTGTAGCGCCGTGCCCAATCTTGCCCGACGCCACCGTCCACCAGCATCCAAGCCACCGTCGCCTCGACCATCACCGGTAGCCATGGCATACACGAATGGATATGGCGCTCGACGCCGAGCTCATCCATAGCCAAAGCGTCGCCGGAGGTGCTCCATAGCGCCGGCAGTCGTCGTCGGGGCTCTCTGCTCCCTCGGCCCGGCGGCCTTGGGAGGAGGAAGCGAAAGCGATGACCTGGCGGGCCCCGCCCGTTAGTGGCCCAACCACGGGCCATCTTGGCAAGTGGAGGCAGGCGGGTGAAATCGCCTTCGGCGTCGCTGTCGTCCCGTGGCGAGCATTGGGCCAGCCACAGCTATCTCTCGCCGGTCTTGTGAGGATAAGGGTAATGCCTTATATTTCTTTTTATTCTTTCCTATTGAGTTTCTAAAATCCATAAATAATTCAAATTAACTCCAAATTTGATGATTCAAATTTCTAGTAGTTTCTAAAATCATTCCCTACCACATGGTGCTATTGTCACATTTTACAAAAGCATTTCCTTCACAAATATTTATCACATCCTATTTTTCCTATTTACATGATAAACTTTAGAAAATCACATAGAGCCCATTTTTGATCCAAATTCCATGATTCAAAATCCTATGTGTCTATAAGTTCAAAACTTAGTATTTGAACATTTTTACTTATACTTTCTGTATCACCTCAAATAATGGTCTATTTCTTTATATATAGCCAACTTTGCAAATTCATAGGAAAATCATCTCAACTCCAAATCTAGTGAAACGAATTCCTAGATGCTTCTAAACTCATCCTTTGTTAAATGGGTGCCTTTGCTCATTTTTCAAAAATATATTTCTGTACACCTCTTGCAAATCCATAAACCCCTTGATTCCATCATATCGAAATGTTTAGAAATATCCATTGATCCACTTCAATGAAATCACTTTGGTCATTCCTCATATGACGGAGGTATCAATAAAGTCAACTTCATATTTTTAGAGCACATTCATTCTTGCCTTGTTGTGTTGCTTATTGTGATTGTTTCCGACGTTAGTTGCCGAAGTAGACGGAGTACCTGGAGAAGGACCAGAAGATCTCAAGACTCTGATGAAACAGGCAAGCAGCCCTTTGACCATGTCTATGAAACCCCTTTTATGCATGTCATATAGCACCATATTGTTGTTGCATCGGAATCATGATGAGGTGGTATCCACTTTGATGGTTTGCCACCGTATTTCCTCATTGATACTTGCATTGTGCATAACCCTACCTTCTTATGAGGGTTATGCGGTGGGAATGAATAGGATGCTAAAGTAGTGCTACATAAAAGGCGGGAATATGCATGGTGATGGAACAACGTATTTTGAAAGACTTTTCAAAAACCCGTCGCGATGCCACTTATGCGGGGAGATGATGAGATGGGTAACCACTTGATGGCGAAGTGGTGTGCGAGGCAAGTGTGTGTGTTGTTTTGAAAATGGATTAGATTTAAGATTTGAGGACTGTCCCAACCTTACATGCATAACCACTCTACCCTTATATGGGAAAGGGCATTATTGATTACCTAGGCGATACTAGCTTGGAGCCTGCATTACTAGTGGCGGGGGAGTTAGTGCTCTCTCTCGGGGCGGGGTCGTGCGAGTAGGGCGGCCATATTTGTCTTCTGAGCACGGATACACGTTGTGTACCCTCTCGGATGTTACGATCTCGAGAGAGTCTAGTATGATGTACATCGTGAGGATACGAAACAACAAGTGGACTCCATGTTAGTGTCGTCTAGGGAAAGGTAGTGATCAGGTGCTTACCCCGGGTACTTGAGGTATCATGGGTCGTGGATGACACGGAAGTTCCCGGATCTTGTGGGTAAAGTGTGCAACCTCTGAGTGTAAAACTATTGAATAGCCGTGTCCACGGTCAAGGACGATTAGGCGGTCTTTGCTTAAACTATTTCGGGGTTTGCAAACCGGTGTGTGTGTTTGGATAACTACTTGGGTCAAGTCAAAGGACTTGGCGTGATTGAGATGGGTTGGTGCCCACTCTATTTATGTTGATACTGTAACCTATCCTCATGGTTACTTGAATTCTCTTGATGCATGTCTTACAAGTTATTGAACAAGTCATTGCATTCAAAACTAGCTTTCTGCAAAAATTTACCTATATCATGCATTGTTGTATCTTGAACCAAAACATGGGTTGCTTGCGAGTACATTCAAAGTACTCATTGGCTTGCCTTGGTTATTTAATTGGCGGGCATCGAAGAACGGAGTTGAAGAAGAGTTGTTTGAGCGAACATGCGAAGGGCGTTTCGGTCGAGAATGCTGTAGGGTCACTACTAGGAAAAGCCTATACAGAATCTTAGCGGCGGGGTTAAAACCCTACGCTCTGCTACTACTAAGCAATGAGGTTTTAAACCTCGCTACTACTAAGTTGATAGCGCGCGGGTTTATAACCCTCGCTACTACTAAGCGGTCTCTACCGTGCCCCCCAGGACATGCCATAGTAGTAGCTTGGGTTTTAAACCCTCGCTACTACTAAGTTGATAGCAGTAGCGCAGGTTTTTAACCCCCGCTACTACTAAGTGGCCCCTGGACCATGCCATAGTAGTAGCGATGGTTATAAACCCGCGCTACTACTAAGATTGATAGTAATAGCGGGTTTTTACTACGCTACTACTAATAAATCGCCATAGTAGTAGCGCGGGGTATGGCCTATTTGCAAATTTTTCAAAGTCTACCCCCCCCCTGGACCGCCTTTTCAGTTTTTAAAAAAATAAAAGAAAATGATAAAAATGTCAAAAAATAAAAGAAAATTAGTTTCTCATATGATATGTGGTCTAGTTGTTTGGAAAATTTACAAATATGAATTTCGACTTTATATGCAAAATCTCTCTGGAAATTTGTAAAATGGCCATAACTTTTGCATACGAACTCGGATGAAAAAGTTTTTTATATGAAAAATCATCTAATCGAAAAGTTACATCCGAATTTAACTGGGGAACCTTGTTAAACATTTTTAAAATCCTCAAAAACCTAACAGAAAAAAGTTACGGGGCTTTTAAGATCTGGAGGCAAAAAAATTCAAAAAAAAATCAATTTTTTTAATTTTTGTTAAATTTGGTCAAACTATGGTCAAACTAATTATTCAAGAATATTAGTGTTACTAAATAATTATTTTAGTTTTTTTGAATTTTGGTCAAATCTGGTCAAACTATGGTCAAATCTGGTCAAACTGTGGTCAAACTATGGTCAAACTAATTATTCAAGAAATATTAGTGTTACTAATTTTTTAGAACAATAATTTCAAACTCAAACAGTGAAATGTGTGACTTCATGCTCAAGCTAAATTCCCGAGGTTAATAGGATTGACATCTTACTATTGTCGAGAAAACAACAAGTGCGAGACTTGGAAGCGAGGAGAATAGAACCCGGAAGTTAAGCGTGCTCAGTTTGGAGTAGTGAGAGGATGGGTGACCGTCAGGAAGTTAGATGATTTGGAATGATGAGGGTGATTAGAGATTAAATTGAGCAGCGATGAGGGTGATTAGAGATTTGAGGTTTAAATAATTGAGAAATTTGAAAATTAGGGAAAAAATCAAAAAAAAATCGAAAAAATTCAAAATAAATTCAGAGATTCTGATTAGTAGTAGCGGGTTTTCACTGCGCTCTTGCTATCGTTAAACTATGGCGCCGGTTGCACCAGCTACTACTATAAAGTTAACTTTAGCGCCTTATTAATGCGCCCGGCCCCAGCGCTAATTATGTTGCTTATAGACATTAGCCCCCTTATAGGGACAAGCGTACCTTCTGCGGATGCTCTATGATCGAGCAATCTCATTTGGCGTAAATTGAAGAAAATCCAGCTACTATATGCCTTATTCTCCTTGTTTTGCGGATGGCATGGTGTAACTCATGCGCGTGAAAGCCAAAAACTAAAGGGCATTCTGGCATCGGTCAATATATATGTGGAAGCGATATCTCCACTATAGAGGACAAGAAATTTTGGGGCGGTCGGGCAAAAAAGCGCGAGAAAATGAAGTACTTTCAAGGGCGCCATAGATTGGACAAATGTTCACTAAAGCGGTCATAATTTTGTCATTACGAGTCCGTGTCGGACCCATAAGTACTCAAACTGCTCGCGGTGGCGTGCGAATCAAAAAATACTCCCGCTTGCGGCGGGAGGCCGGAGTACCCTCAAATTCAGCCTTAAGCAGGACTTTTGGCCTGAAAGTCAAAGAACATCATTAAATCGCTGTTTTTGAGACAAGTTTACGAACCCATTGGCACTTCCTTTTGAAGGAAATTCGAGAGATTATGTTGCTTATAGACATTAGCCCCCAAGTAGGGACACACGTACCTTCTGCGGATGCTCTATGATCCGGCAATCTCATTTGGCGTAAATTGAAGAAAATCCAGCGACTATATGCCTTATTCTCCTTGTTTTGGCGGATGGCATGGTGTAACTCATGCGTGAAAGCCAAGAACTAAAGGGCATTCTGGCATCGGTCAATATATATGTGGGCGATATCTCCACTATAGAGGACAAGAAATTTTAGGGCGATCCGGCAAAAAAGCGCGCGAGAAAATGAAGTACTTTCAAGGACTGCCATAGAATGGACAGATGTTCACTAAAACGGTCATAATTTTGTCATTAGGAGTCCGTGTCGGACGCATAAGTACTCAAACTGCTCGCGGAGAGCGTGCGAATCTAAAAAAAGCCTCCCCGCTTGCGGCAGGAGGCCCGGAGTACCCTCAAATTCAGCCTTAAGCAGGACTTTTTGGCCCTGAAAGTCAAAGAACATCATTCGTCGTAGTTTTTCAGAGAAGTTTCTGAACCCATTGGCAGTTCCTTTTGAAGGAAATTCGAAAGATTATGCCTCTTATAGACATTATCCCCCCTGGTAGGGACAAATTTACCTTCCTGCAGATGCTCTATGATCCGGGCAATCTCATTTGGCGTAAATTGAAGAAAATCCAGCGACTATATGCCTTATTCTCCTTGTTTTGGCGGATGGCATGATGTAACTCATGCGTGAAAGCAAAGAACAAAGGGCATTCTGGCATCGGTCGATATATATGTGGAAGCGATATCTCCACTATAGAGGAAAAGAAATTTTAGGCGGTCGGGCAAAAGCGCGCGAGAAAATGAAGTACTTTCAAGGGCGCCATAGATTGGACAGATGTTCACTAAAGCGGTCATAATTTTGTCATTGGTCCGTGTCGGACCCATAAGTACTCAAACTGCTTTCATGGAAGCGAATCAAAAAATACTCCCGCTTGCGCCGGGAGGCATGGAGTACCCTCAAATTCAGCCTTAAGTAGGACTTTTTGGCCACGAAAGTCAAAGAACATCATTAAATCGTTGTTTTTGAGACAAGTTTACGAACCCATTGGCACTTCCTTTTGAAAGAAATTCGAGAGATTATGTTGCTTATAGACATTAGCCCCCTGGTAGGGACAAAGCGTACCTTCTGCGGATGCTCTATGATCAAGGCGATCTCATTTGGCCGTAAATTGAAGAAAATCCAGCGACTATATGCCTTATTCTCCTTGTTTTAGCGGATGGCATCTTTGTAACTCATGCGCGTGAAAGCCAAGAACAAAGGGCATTCTGGCATCGGTCAATATATATGTGGAAGCGATATTTCCACTATAGAGGACAAGAAATTTTTGGGCGGTCGGGAAAAAAGCGCGAGAAAATGAAGTACTTTCAAGGACGCCATAGATTGGACAGATGTTCACTAAAGCGGTCATAATTTTGTCATTGAGTCCATGTCGGACCCATAAGTACTCAAACTGCTTTCATGGCGGTCGCTTGAATCAAAAAATACTCTCGCTTGCGCCGGAGGCCGGAGTACCCTCAAATTCAGCCTTAAGCAGGACTTTTTGGTACGAAAGTCAAAGAACATCATTAAATCGCTGTTTTTTGAGACAAGTTTACGAACCCATTGGCACTTCCTTTTGAAGGAAATTCAAGAGATTATGTTGCTTATAGACATTAGCCCCCTGGTAGGGACAAGCGTACCTTCTGCGGATGCTCTATGATCAAGGCGATCTCATTTGGCGTAAATTGAAGAAAATCCAGCGACTATATGCCTTATTCTCCTTGTTTTGGCGGATGGCATCTTTGTAACTCATGCGCGTGAAAGCCAAGAACTAAAGGGCATTCTGGCATCGGTCAATATATATGTGGAAGCGATATCTCCACTATAGAGGACAAGAAATTTTAGGCGGTCGGGCAAAAGCGCGCGAGAAAATGAAGTACTTTCAAGGACGCCATAGAATGGACGGATGTTCACTAAAGCGGTCATAATTTTGTCATTGGTCCGTGTCGGACCCATAAGTACTCAAACTGCTCATGGCGAGCATGCGAATCAAAAATACTCCCGCTTGCGCGGGAGGCCGGAGTACCCTCAAATTCAGCCTTAAGCAGGACTTTTTGGCCTGAAAGTCAAAGAACATCATTAAATCGCTGTTTTTGAGACAAGTTTACGAACCCATTGGCACTTCCTTTTGAAGGAAATTCGAGAGATTATGTTGCTTATAGACATTAGCCCCCTGGTAGGGACAAACGTACCTTCTGCGGATGCTCTATGATCAAGGCGATCTCATTTGGCGTAAATTGAAGAAAATCCAGCGACTATATGCCTTATTCTCCTTGTTTTCGCGGATGGCATCTTTGTAACTCATGCGCGTGAAAGCCAAGAACAAAAGGGCATTCTGGCATCGGTCAATATATATGTGGAAGCGATATCTCCACTATAGAGGACAAGAAATTTTAGGGCGGTCGGGCAAAAAGCGCGCGAGAAAATGAAGTACTTTCAAGGGCGCCATAGAATGGACAGATGTTCACTAAAGCGGTCATAATTTTGTCATTGGAGTCGTGTCGGACCCATAAGTACTCAAACTACTCATGGTGAGTATGCGAATCAAAAAATACTCCCGCTTGCGGCGGGAGGCCGGAGTACCCTCAAATTCAGCCTTAAGCGGGACTTTTTGGTACGAAAGTCAAAGAACATCATTAAATCGCTATTTTTGAGACAAGTTTACGAACCCATTGGCACTTCCTTTTGATGGAAATTCGAGAGATTATGTTGCTTATAGACATTAGCCCCCTGGTAGGGACAAGCGTACCTTCTGCGGATGCTCTATGATCAGGCGATCTCATTTGGCCGTAAATTGAAGAAAATCCAGTGACTATATGCCTTATTCTCCTTGTTTTCGCGGATGGCATCTTTGTAACTCATGCGCGTGAAAGCCAAGAAAAAAGGGCATTCTGGCATCGGTCGATATATATGTGGAAGCGATATTTCCACTATAGAGGACAAGAAATTTTGGGCGGTCGGGCAAAAAGCATGCGAGAAAATGAAGTACTTTCAAGGGCGCCATAGATTGGACAGATGTTCACTAAAGCGGTCATAATTTTGTCATTGGAGTCCGTGTCGGACCCATAAGTACTCAAACTGCTTTCATGGCAGCGTGTGAATCAAAAAATACTCCCGCTTGTGCGGGAGGCCGAGTACCCTCAAATTCAGCCTTAAGCAGGACTTTTTGGTACGAAAGTCAAAGAACATCATTAAATCGCTGTTTTTTGAGACAAGTTTACGAACCCATTGGCACTTCCTTTTGAAGGAAATTCGAGAGATTATGTTGCTTATAGACATTAGCCCCCTGGTAGGGACAAGCGTACCTTCTGCGGATGCTCTATGATCAGGCAATCTCATTTGGCGTAAATTGAAGAAAATCCAGTGACTATATGCCTTATTCTCCTTGTTTTGCGGATGGCATCTTTGTAACTCATGCGGCGTGAAAGCCAAGAACAAAAGGGCATTCTGGCATCGGTCAATATATATGTGGAAGCGATATCTCCACTATAGAGGACAAGAAATTTTGGGGCGGTCGGGCAAAAGCGCATGCGAGAAAATGAAGTACTTTCAAGGGCGCCATAGATTGGACAGATGTTCACTAAAGCGGTCATAATTTTGTCATTGAGTCCGTGTCGGACCCATAAGTACTCAAACTGCTTTCATGGCGGCGTGTGAATCAAAAAATACTCCCGCTTGCGCCGGGAGGCCGGAGTACCCTCAAATTCAGCCTTAAGCAGGACTTTTTGGCCTGAAAGTCAAAGAACATCATTAAATCGCTGTTTTTCAGACAAGTTTACGAACCCATTGGCACTTCCTTTTGAAGGAAATTCGAGAGATTATGTTGCTTATAGACATTAGCCCCCTGGTAGGGACAAGCGTACCTTCTGCGGATGCTCTATGATCAAGGCGATCTCATTTGGCGTAAATTGAAGAAAATCCAGTGACTATATGCCTTATTCTCCTTGTTTTCGCGGATGGCATCTTTGTAACTCATGCGCGTGAAAGCCAAGAACAAAAGGGCATTCTGGCATCGGTCAATATATATGTGGAAGCGATATCTCCACTATAGAGGACAAGAAATTTTGGGGCGGTCGGCAAAAAGCGCGCGAGAAAATGAAGTACTTTCAAGGACGCCATAGAATGGACGGATGTTCACTAAAGCGGTCATAATTTTGTCATTGAGTCCGTGTCGGACCCATAAGTACTCAAACTGCTTTCATGGCGAGTCTGTGAATCAAAAAATACTCCCGCTTGCGCCGGGAGGCCGGAGTACCCTCAAATTCAGCCTTAAGCAGGACTTTTGGCCTTGAAAGTCAAAGAACATCATTAAATCATTTGTTTTTGAGACAAGTTTACGAACCCATTGGCACTTCCTTTTGAAGGAAATTGAGAGATTATGTTGCTTATAGACATTAGCCCCCTGGTAGGGACAAACGTACCTTCTGCGGATGCTCTATGATCAAGGCAATCTCATTTGGCGTAAATTGAAGAAAATCCAGTGACTATATGCCTTATTCTCCTTGTTTTGGCGGATGGCATCTTTGTAACTCATGCGGCGTGAAAGCCAAGAACAAAAGGGCATTCTGGCATCGGTCAATATATATGTGGAAGCGATATCTCCACTATAGAGGACAAGAAATTTTGGGGCGGTCGGGCAAAAGCGCGCGAGAAAATGAAGTACTTTCAAGGGCGCCATAGAATGGACAGATGTTCACTAAAGCGGTCATAATTTTGTCATTGAGTCCGTGTCGGACCCATAAGTACTCAAACTGCTTTCATGGCGAGTCTGTGAATCAAAAAATACTCTCCGCTTGCGCGGGAGGCCGGAGTACCCTCAAATTCAGCCTTAAGCAGGACTTTTTGTACTGAAAGTCAAAGAACATCATTAAATCGCTGTTTTTGGACAAGTTTACGAACCCATTGGCACTTCCTTTTGAAGGAAATTCGAGAGATTATGTTGCTTATAGACATTAGCCCCCTGGTAGGGACAAGCGTACCTTCTGCGGATGCTCTATGATCAAGGCAATCTCATTTGGCCGTAAATTGAAGAAAATCCAGTGACTATATGCCTTATTCTCCTTGTTTTCGCGGATGGCATGTTGTAACTCATGCGTGAAAGCCAAGAACAAAAGGGCATTCTGGCATCGGTCAATATATATGTGGAAGCGATATCTCCACTATAGAGGACAAGAAATTTTGGGGCGGTCGGGCAAAAAGCGCGCGAGAAAATGAAGTACTTTCAAGGGCTGCCATAGAATGGACAGATGTTCACTAAAGCGGTCATAATTTTGTCATTGAGTCCGTGTCGGACCCATAAGTACTCAAACTGCTCATGGTGGCGTGCGAATCAAAAAATACTCCCGCTTGCGCGGGAGGCGGAGTACCCTCAAATTCAGCCTTAAGCAGGACTTTTTGTACTGAAAGTCAAAGAACATCATTAAATCGCTGTTTTTGAGACAAGTTTACGAACCCATTGGCACTTCCTTTTGAAGGAAATTCGAGAGATTATGTTGCTTATAGACATTAGCCCCCTGGTAGGGACAAAGCGTACCTTCTGCGGATGCTCTATGATCCGGGCAATCTCATTTGGCCGTAAATTGAAGAAAATCCAGTGACTATATGCCTTATTCTCCTTGTTTTCGCGGATGGCATCTTTGTAACTCATGCGGCGTGAAAGCCAAGAACAAAAGGGCATTCTGGCATCGGTCAATATATATGTGGAAGCGATATCTCCACTATAGAGGACAAGAAATTTTGGGGCGGTCGGGCAAAAAGCGCGAGAAAATGAAGTACTTTCAAGGCGCCATAGAATGGACAGATGTTCACTAAAGCGGTCATAATTTTGTCATTAGGAGTCCGTGTCGGACCCATAAGTACTCAAACTGCTCGTGGCGGCGTGCGAATCAAAAAATACTCCCGCTTGCGGCGAGAGGCGGAGTACCCTCAAATTCAGCCTTAAGCAGGACTTTTTGGTACGAAAGTCAAAGAACATCATTAAATCGTTGTTTTTGAGACAAGTTTACGAACCCATTGGCACTTCCTTTTGAAGGAAATTCGAGAGATTATGTTGCTTATAGACATTAGCCCCCTGGTAGGGACAAAGCGTACCTTCTGCGGATGCTCTATGATCAAGGCAATCTCATTTGGCCGTAAATTGAAGAAAATCCAGCGACTATATGCCTTATTCTCCTTGTTTTTCGCGGATGGCATCTTTGTAACTCATGCGGCGTGAAAGCCAAGAACAAAAGGGCATTCTGGCATCGGTCAATATATATGTGGAAGCGATATCTCCACTATAGAGGACAAGAAATTTTAGGGCGGTCGGGCAAAAGCGCGCGAGAAAATGAAGTACTTTCAAGGCGCCATAGAATGGACGGATGTTCACTAAAGCGGTCATAATTTTGTCATTAGGAGTCCGTGTCGGACCCATAAGTACTCAAACTGCTTTCATGGCGAGCATGCGAATCAAAAAATACTCCCGCTTGCGGCGGGAGGCCGGAGTACCCTCAAATTCAGCCTTAAGCAGGACTTTTTGTACGAAAGTCAAAGAACATCATTAAATCGCTATTTTTGAGACAAGTTTACGAACCCATTGGCACTTCCTTTTGAAGGAAATTCGAGAGATTATGTTGCTTATAGACATTAGCCCCTGGTAGGGACAAGCGTACCTTCTGCGGATGCTCTATGATCAAGGCGATCTCATTTGGCGTAAATTGAAGAAAATCCAGCGACTATATGCCTTATTCTCCTTGTTTTTCGCGGATGGCATCTTTGTAACTCATGCGGCGTGAAAGCCAAGAACAAAAGGGCATTCTGGCATCGGTCAATATATATGTGGAAGCGATATCTCCACTATAGAGGACAAGAAATTTTGGGCGGTCGGCAAAAAGCGCGAGAAAATGAAGTACTTTCAAGGGCGCCATAGAATGGACAGATGTTCACTAAAGCGGTCATAATTTTGTCATTGAGTCCGTGTCGGACCCATAAGTACTCAAACTGCTCATGGCGAGTGCGAATCAAAAAATACTCCCGCTTGCGCCGGGAGGCCGAGTACCCTCAAATTCAGCCTTAAGCAGGACTTTTTGTACGAAAGTCAAAGAACATCATTAAATCGCTATTTTTGAGACAAGTTTACGAACCCATTGGCACTTCCTTTTGAAGGAAATTCGAGAGATTATGTTGCTTATAGACATTAGCCCCCTGGTAGGGACAAGCGTACCTTCTGCGGATGCTCTATGATCAAGGCAATCTCATTTGGCCGTAAATTGAAGAAAATCCAGCGACTATATGCCTTATTCTCCTTGTTTTTCGCGGATGGCATCTTTGTAACTCATGCGGCGTGAAAGCCAAGAACAAAAGGGCATTCTGGCATCGGTCGATATATATGTGGAAGCGATATCTCCACTATAGAGGACAAGAAATTTTAGGGCGGTCGAGCAAAAAGCGCGCGAGAAAATGAAGTACTTTCAAGGCGCCATAGAATGGACAGATGTTCACTAAAGCGGTCATAATTTTGTCATTGAGTCCGTGTCGGACCCATAAGTACTCAAACTGCTTTCATGGCGAGTGCGAATCAAAAAATACTCCCGCTTGCGCCGGGAGGCGGAGTACCCTCAAATTCAGCCTTAAGCAGGACTTTTTGGCCCGAAAGTCAAAGAACATCATTAAATCGCTGTTTTTGAGACAAGTTTACGAACCCATTGGCACTTCCTTTTGAAGGAAATTCGAGAGATTATGTTGCTTATAGACATTAGCCCCCTGGTAGGGACAAGCGTACCTTCTGCGGATGCTCTATGATCCGGGCAATCTCATTTGGCGTAAATTGAAGAAAATCCAGCGACTATATGCCTTATTCTCCTTGTTTTTAGCGGATGGCATCTTTGTAACTCATGCGTGAAAGCCAAGAACAAAGGGCATTCTGGCATCGGTCAATATATATGTGGAAGCGATATCTCCACTATAGAGGACAAGAAATTTTGGGCGGTCGGGCAAAAAGCGCGAGAAAATGAAGTACTTTCAAGGGCGCCATAGAATGGACAGATGTTCACTAAAGCGGTCATAATTTTGTCATTGAGTCCGTGTCGGACCCATAAGTACTCAAACTGCTTTCATGGCGGTGTGCGAATCAAAAAATACTCCCGCTTGCGCGGGAGGCCGGAGTACCCTCAAATTCAGCCTTAAGCAGGACTTTTGGCCCGAAAGTCAAAGAACATCATTAAATCGCTATTTTTGAGACAAGTTTACGAACCCATTGGCACTTCCTTTTGAAGGAAATTCGAGAGATTATGTTGCTTATAGACATTAGCCCCCTGGTAGGGACAAGCGTACCTTCTGCGGATGCTCTATGATCAAGGCGATCTCATTTGGCCGTAAATTGAAGAAAATCCAGCGACTATATGCCTTATTCTCCTTGTTTTTCGCGGATGGCATCTTTGTAACTCATGCGCGTGAAAGCCAAGAACAAAAGGGCATTCTGGCATCGGTCAATATATATGTGGAAGCGATATCTCCACTATAGAGGACAAGAAATTTTGGGGCGGTCGGCAAAAAGCAGCGCGAGAAAATGAAGTACTTTCAAGGGCGCCATAGAATGGACAGATGTTCACTAAAGCGGTCATAATTTTGTCATTAGGAGTCCGTGTCGGACCCATAAGTACTCAAACTGCTTTCATGGCGGCGTGCGAATCAAAAAATACTCCCGCTTGCGCGGGAGGCCGGAGTACCCTCAAATTCAGCCTTAAGCAGGACTTTTTGGCACGAAAGTCAAAGAACATCATTAAATCGTTGTTTTTGAGACAAGTTTACGAACCCATTGGCACTTCCTTTTGAAGGAAATTCGAGAGATTATGTTGCTTATAGACATTAGCCCCCTGGTAGGGACAAGCGTACCTTCTGCGGATGCTCTATGATCAAGGCGATCTCATTTGGCCGTAAATTGAAGAAAATCCAGTGACTATATGCCTTATTCTCCTTGTTTTTCGCGGATGGCATCTTTGTAACTCATGCGGCGTGAAAGCCAAGAACAAAAGGGCATTCTGGCATCGGTCGATATATATGTGGAAGCGATATCTCCACTATAGAGGACAAGAAATTTTAGGGCGGTCGGGCAAAAAGCGCGCGAGAAAATGAAGTACTTTCAAGGACGCCATAGAATGGACAGATGTTCACTAAAGCGGTCATAATTTTGTCATTGAGTCCGTGTCGGACCCATAAGTACTCAAACTGCTCATGGCAAGCGTGCGAATCAAAAAATACTCCCGCTTGCGCGGGAGGCCGGAGTACCCTCAAATTCAGCCTTAAGCAGGACTTTTTGTACGAAAGTCAAAGAACATCATTAAATCGCTGTTTTTGAGACAAGTTTACGAACCCATTGGCACTTCCTTTTGAAGGAAATTCGAGAGATTATGTTGCTTATAGACATTAGCCCCTGGTAGGGACAAACGTACCTTCTGCGGATGCTCTATGATCAAGGCGATCTCATTTGGCGTAAATTGAAGAAAATCCAGCGACTATATGCCTTATTCTCCTTGTTTTAGCGGATGGCATCTTTGTAACTCATGCGTGAAAGCCAAGAACAAAGGGCATTCTGGCATCGGTCGATATATATGTGGAAGCGATATCTCCACTATAGAGGACAAGAAATTTTGGGGCGGTCGGGCAAAAAGCGCATGCGAGAAAATGAAGTACTTTCAAGGGCGCCATAGAATGGACAGATGTTCACTAAAGCGGTCATAATTTTGTCATTAGGAGTCCGTGTCGGACCCATAAGTACTCAAACTGCTTTCATGGCGGCGTGCGAATCTAAAAAATACTCCCGCTTGCGGCGGGAGGCCGGAGTACCCTCAAATTCAGCCTTAAGCAGGACTTTTGGTACTGAAAGTCAAAGAACATCATTAAATCGCTGTTTTTTGAGACAAGTTTACGAACCCATTGGCACTTCCTTTTGAAGGAAATTCGAGAGATTATGTTGCTTATAGACATTAGCCCCCTGGTAGGGACAAGCGTACCTTCTGCGGATGCTCTATGATCAAGGCGATCTCATTTGGCGTAAATTGAAGAAAATCCAGTGACTATATGCCTTATTCTCCTTGTTTTGCGGATGGCATCTTGTAACTCATGCGGCGTGAAAGCCAAGAACAAAAGGGCATTCTGGCATCGGTCAATATATATGTGGAAGCGATATCTCCACTATAGAGGACAAGAAATTTTGGGGCGGTCGGCAAAAAGCGCGAGAAAATGAAGTACTTTCAAGGGCGCCATAGAATGGACAGATGTTCACTAAAGCGGTCATAATTTTGTCATTAGGAGTCCGTGTCGGACCCATAAGTACTCAAACTGCTTTCATGGCGGCGTGCGAATCAAAAAAATACTCCCGCTTGCGGCGGGAGGCGGAGTACCCTCAAATTCAGCCTTAAGCAGGACTTTTTGGCCACGAAAGTCAAAGAACATCATTAAATCGCTATTTTTGAGACAAGTTTACGAACCCATTGGCACTTCCTTTTGAAGGAAATTCGAGAGATTATGTTGCTTATAGACATTAGCCCCCTGGTAGGGACAAGCGTACCTTCTGCGGATGCTCTATGATCAAGGCGATCTCATTTGGCCGTAAATTGAAGAAAATCCAGTGACTATATGCCTTATTCTCCTTGTTTTCGCGGATGGCATCTTTGTAACTCATGCGGCGTGAAAGCCAAGAACAAAAGGGCATTCTGGCATCGGTCAATATATATGTGGAAGCGATATCTCCACTATAGAGGACAAGAAATTTTGGGGCGGTCGGGCAAAAAGCGCGCGAGAAAATGAAGTACTTTCAAGGGCGCCATAGAATGGACAGATGTTCACTAAAGCGGTCATAATTTTGTCATTGAGTCCGTGTCGGACCCATAAGTACTCAAACTGCTTTCGCGGTGGCGTGCGAATCAAAAAATACTCCCGCTTGCGCCGGGAGGCCGGAGTACCCTCAAATTCAGCCTTAAGCAGGACTTTTTGGTACGAAAGTCAAAGAACATCATTAAATCGCTGCTTTTTTTGAGACAAGTTTACGAACCCATTGGCACTTCCTTTTGAAGGAAATTCGAGAGATTATGTTGCTTATAGACATTAGCCCCCTGGTAGGGACAAGCGTACCTTCTGCGGATGCTCTATGATCAAGGCAATCTCATTTGGCGTAAATTGAAGAAAATCCAGCGACTATATGCCTTATTCTCCTTGTTTTCGCGGATGGCATCTTTGTAACTCATGCATGCGTGAAAGCCAAGAACAAAAGGGCATTCTGGCATCGGTCAATATATATGTGAAGCGATATCTCCACTATAGAGGACAAGAAATTTTAGGGCGGTCGGGCAAAAGCGCGCGAGAAAATGAAGTACTTTCAAGGGCGCCATAGAATGGACAGATGTTCACTAAAGCGGTCATAATTTTGTCATTAGGAGTCCGTGTCGGACCCATAAGTACTCAAACTGCTTTCATGGCGGCGTGCGAATCAAAAAATACTCCCGCTTTGGCGGGAGGCCGGAGTACCCTCAAATTCAGCCTTAAGCAGGACTTTTTGGTACGAAAGTCAAAGAACATCATTAAATCGCTATTTTTGAGACAAGTTTACGAACCCATTGGCACTTCCTTTTGAAGGAAATTCGAGAGATTATGTTGCTTATAGACATTAGCCCCCTGGTAGGGACAAGCGTACCTTCTGCGGATGCTCTATGATCAAGGCAATCTCATTTGGCCGTAAATTGAAGAAAATCCAGTGACTATATGCCTTATTCTCCTTGTTTTCGCGGATGGCATCTTTGTAACTCATGCGGCGTGAAAGCCAAGAACAAAAGGGCATTCTGGCATCGGTCAATATATATGTGGAAGCGATATCTCCACTATAGAGGACAAGAAATTTTAGGGCGGTCGGGCAAAAGCGCGCGAGAAAATGAAGTACTTTCAAGGGCGCCATAGAATGGACGGATGTTCACTAAAGCGGTCATAATTTTGTCATTGAGTCCGTGTCGGACCCATAAGTACTCAAACTGCTTTCATGGCGGCGTGCGAATCAAAAAATACTCCCGCTTGCGCCGGGAGGCCGGAGTACCCTCAAATTCAGCCTTAAGCGGGACTTTTTGTACTGAAAGTCAAAGAACATCATTAAATCGTTGTTTTTTGGACAAGTTTACGAACCCATTGGCACTTCCTTTTGAAGGAAATTTGAGAGATTATGTTGCTTATAGACATTAGCCCCCTGGTAGGGACAAAGCGTACCTTCTGCGGATGCTCTATGATCGGGCAATCTCATTTGGCCGTAAATTGAAGAAAATCCAGCGACTATATGCCTTATTCTCCTTGTTTTCGCGGATGGCATCTTTGTAACTCATGCGTGAAAGCCAAGAACAAAAGGGCATTCTGGCATCGGTCAATATATATGTGGAAGCGATATCTCCACTATAGAGGACAAGAAATTTTGGGGCGGTCGGGCAAAAAGCGCGCGAGAAAATGAAGTACTTTCAAGGCTGCCATAGAATGGACAGATGTTCACTAAAGCGGTCATAATTTTGTCATTAGGAGTCCGTGTCGGACCCATAAGTACTCAAACTGCTTTCGCGGCGGCGTGTGAATCAAAAAATACTCCCGCTTGCGCGGGAGGCCGGAGTACCCTCAAATTCAGCCTTAAGCAGGACTTTTTGGCCTGAAAGTCAAAGAACATCATTAAATCGCTATTTTTTAGACAAGTTTACGAACCCATTGGCACTTCCTTTTGAAGGAAATTCGAGAGATTATGTTGCTTATAGACATTAGCCCCCTGGTAGGGACAAGCGTACCTTCTGCGGATGCTCTATGATCAAGGCAATCTCATTTGGCGTAAATTGAAGAAAATCCAGTGACTATATGCCTTATTCTCCTTGTTTTTCGCGGATGGCATCTTGTAACTCATGCGGCGTGAAAGCCAAGAACAAAAGGGCATTCTGGCATCGGTCAATATATATGTGGAAGCGATATCTCCACTATAGAGGACAAGAAATTTTAGGGCGGTCGGCAAAAAAGCGCGAGAAAATGAAGTACTTTCAAGGGCGCCATAGAATGGACAGATGTTCACTAAAGCGGTCATAATTTTGTCATTAGGAGTCCGTGTCGGACCCATAAGTACTCAAACTGCTTTCATGGCGGCTGCGAATCAAAAAATACTCCCGCTTTGGCGGGAGGCCGGAGTACCCTCAAATTCAGCCTTAAGCAGGACTTTTTGGCCACGAAAGTCAAAGAACATCATTAAATCTATTTTTTGAGACAAGTTTTGAACCCATTGGCACTTCCTTTTGAAGGAAATTCGAGAGATTATGTTGCTTATAGACATTAGCCCCCTGGTAGGGACAAAGCGTACCTTCTGCGGATGCTCTATGATCAAGGCAATCTCATTTGGCGTAAATTGAAGAAAATCCAGTGACTATATGCCTTATTCTCCTTGTTTTAGCGGATGGCATCTTTGTAACTCATGCGCGTGAAAGCCAAGAACAAAAGGGCATTCTGGCATCGGTCGATATATATGTGGAAGCGATATCTCCACTATAGAGGACAAGAAATTTTAGGGCGGTCGGGCAAAAGCGCGCGAGAAAATGAAGTACTTTCAAGGGCGCCATAGAATGGACAGATGTTCACTAAAGCGGTCATAATTTTGTCATTGGAGTCCGTGTCGGACCCATAAGTACTCAAACTGCTTTCATGGTGAGCATGCGAATCAAAAAATACTCCCGCTTGCGCCGGGGAGCCGGAGTACCCTCAAATTCAGCCTTAAGCAGGACTTTTTGGCCCTGAAAGTCAAAGATCATCATTCCGCTGTTTTTCAGACAAGTTTTTGAACCCATTGGCACTTCCTTTTGAAGGAAATTCGAGAGATTATGTTGCTTATAGACATTAGCCCCCTGGTAGGGACAAGCGTACCTTCTGCGGATGCTCTATGATCCGGGCAATCTCATTTGGCGTAAATTGAAGAAAATCCAGCGACTATATGCCTTATTCTCCTTGTTTTCGCGGATGGCATTTGTAACTCATGCGCGTGAAAGCCAAGAACAAAAGGGCATTCTGGCATCGGTCAATATATATGTGGAAGCGATATCTCCACTATAGAGGACAAGAAATTTTGGGGCGGTCGAGGCAAAAAAAGCGCGCGAAAATGAAGTACTTTCAAGGGCGCCATAGAATGGACGGATGTTCACTAAAGCGGTCATAATTTTGTCATTGAGTCCGTGTCGGACCCATAAGTACTCAAACTGCTTTCATGGCGGTGTGAATCAAAAAATACTCCCGCTTGCGCGGGAGGCCGGAGTACCCTCAAATTCAGCCTTAAGGAGGACTTTTTGGTACTGAAAGTCAAAGAACATCATTAAATCGTTGTTTTTGAGACAAGTTTACGAACCCATTGGCACTTCCTTTTGAAGGAAATTCGAGAGATTATGTTGCTTATAGACATTAGCCCCCTGGTAGGGACAAGCGTACCTTCTGCGGATGCTCTATGATCAAGGCGATCTCATTTGGCCGTAAATTGAAGAAAATCCAGCGACTATATGCCTTATTCTCCTTGTTTTCGCGGATGGCATCTTTGTAACTCATGCGTGAAAGCCAAGAACAAAAGGGCATTCTGGCATCGGTCAATATATATGTGGAAGCGATATCTCCACTATAGAGGACAAGAAATTTTGGGGCGGTCGGCAAAAGCGCGCGAGAAAATGAAGTACTTTCAAGGGCGCCATAGAATGGACAGATGTTCACTAAAGCGGTCATAATTTTGTCATTAGGAGTCCGTGTCGGACCCATAAGTACTCAAACTGCTTTCATGGCGGCGTGCGAATCAAAAAATACTCCCGCTTGCGCGGGAGGCGGAGTACCCTCAAATTCAGCCTTAAGCAGGACTTTTTGGCACGAAAGTCAAAGAACATCATTAAATCGCTATTTTTTGAGACAAGTTTACGAACCCATTGGCACTTCCTTTTGATGGAAATTCGAGAGATTATGTTGCTTATAGACATTAGCCCCCTGGTAGGGACAAAGCGTACCTTTCTGCGGATGCTCTATGATCAAGGCAATCTCATTTGGCGTAAATTGAAGAAAATCCAGCGACTATATGCCTTATTCTCCTTGTTTTCGCGGATGGCATCTTTGTAACTCATGCGGCGTGAAAGCCAAGAACAAAAGGGCATTCTGGCATCGGTCAATATATATGTGGAAGCGATATCTCCACTATAGAGGACAAGAAATTTTGGGGCGGTCGGGCAAAAGCAGCGCGAGAAAATGAAGTACTTTCAAGGGCGCCATAGAATGGAGAGATGTTCACTAAAGCGGTCATAATTTTGTCATTAGGAGTCCGTGTCGGACCCATAAGTACTCAAACTGCTTTCATGGCGGCGTGCGAATCAAAAAATACTCCCGCTTGCGGCGGGAGGCCGGAGTACCCTCAAATTCAGCCTTAAGCAGGACTTTTTGGCCTGAAAGTCAAAGAACATCATTAAATCGCTATTTTTAGACAAGTTTACGAACCCATTGGCACTTCCTTTTGATGGAAATTCGAGAGATTATGTTGCTTATAGACATTAGCCCCCTGGTAGGGACAAAGCGTACCTTCTGCGGATGCTCTATGATCAAGGCGATCTCATTTGGCCGTAAATTGAAGAAAATCCAGTGACTATATGCCTTATTCTCCTTGTTTTCGCGGATGGCATCTTTGTAACTCATGCGGCGTGAAAGCCAAGAACAAAAGGGCATTCTGGCATCGGTCAATATATATGTGGAAGCGATATCTCCACTATAGAGGACAAGAAATTTTAGGGCGGTCGAGGCAAAAAGCGCGAGAAAATGAAGTACTTTCAAGGGCGCCATAGAATGGACAGATGTTCACTAAAGCGGTCATAATTTTGTCATTGAGTCCGTGTCGGACCCATAAGTACTCAAACTGCTTTCATGGCGGCGTGCTGAATCAAAAAATACTCCCGCTTGCGCGGGAGGCCGGAGTACCCTCAAATTCAGCCTTAAGCAGGACTTTTTGGCCGAAAGTCAAAGAACATCATTAAATCGCTATTTTTGAGACAAGTTTTGAACCCATTGGCACTTCCTTTTGAAGGAAATTCGAGAGATTATGTTGCTTATAGACATTAGCCCCCTGGTAGGGACAAGCGTACCTTCTGCGGATGCTCTATGATCAAGGCAATCTCATTTGGCGTAAATTGAAGAAAATCCATGACTATATGCCTTATTCTCCTTGTTTTCGCGGATGGCATCTTTGTAACTCATGCGGCGTGAAAGCCAAGAACAAAAGGGCATTCTGGCATCGGTCAATATATATGTGGAAGCGATATCTCCACTATAGAGGACAAGAAATTTTAGGGCGGTCGGGCAAAAAGCGCGAGAAAATGAAGTACTTTCAAGGGCGCCATAGATTGGACAGATGTTCACTAAAGCGGTCATAATTTTGTCATTGAGTCCGTGTCGGACCCATAAGTACTCAAACTGCTCGCATGGCGAGCATGCGAATCAAAAAATACTCCCGCTTGCGCGGGAGGCCGGAGTACCCTCAAATTCAGCCTTAAGCAGGACTTTTTGGCCTGAAAGTCAAAGAACATCATTAAATCGTTGTTTTTGAGACAAGTTTACGAACCCATTGGCACTTCCTTTTGAAGGAAATTCGAGAGATTATGTTGCTTATAGACATTAGCCCCCTGGTAGGGACAAGCGTACCTTCTGCGGATGCTCTATGATCAAGGCAATCTCATTTGGCGTAAATTGAAGAAAATCCAGCGACTATATGCCTTATTCTCCTTGTTTTTCGCGGATGGCATCTTTGTAACTCATGCGGCGTGAAAGCCAAGAACAAAAGGGCATTCTGGCATCGGTCAATATATATGTGGAAGCGATATCTCCACTATAGAGGACAAGAAATTTTGGGCGGTCGGCAAAAAGCGCGCGAGAAAATGAAGTACTTTCAAGGGCGCCATAGAATGGACAGATGTTCACTAAAGCGGTCATAATTTTGTCATTAGGAGTCCGTGTCGGACCCATAAGTACTCAAACTGCTTTCATGGCGGCGTGTGAATCAAAAAATACTCCCGCTTGCGCGGGAGGCCGGAGTACCCTCAAATTCAGCCTTAAGCGGGACTTTTGGTACGAAAGTCAAAGAACATCATTAAATCGCTATTTTTTGAGACAAGTTTACGAACCCATTGGCACTTCCTTTTGATGGAAATTCGAGAGATTATGTTGCTTATAGACATTAGCCCCCTGGTAGGGACAAGCGTACCTTCTGCGGATGCTCTATGATCAAGGCGATCTCATTTGGCGTAAATTGAAGAAAATCCAGTGACTATATGCCTTATTCTCCTTGTTTTTCGCGGATGGCATCTTTGTAACTCATGCGCGTGAAAGCCAAGAACAAAAGGGCATTCTGGCATCGGTCAATATATATGTGGAAGCGATATCTCCACTATAGAGGACAAGAAATTTTGGGGCGGTCGGCAAAAAGCATGCGAGAAAATGAAGTACTTTCAAGGGCGCCATAGAATGGACAGATGTTCACTAAAGCGGTCATAATTTTGTCATTGAGTCCGTGTCGGACCCATAAGTACTCAAACTGCTCGCGGCGGCTTGCGAATCAAAAAATACTCCCGCTTGCGCTAGGAGGCCGGAGTACCCTCAAATTCAGCCTTAAGCAGGACTTTTTGGCCTGAAAGTCAAAGAACATCATTAAATCGCTATTTTTTGAGACAAGTTTACGAACCCATTGGCACTTCCTTTTGAAGGAAATTCGAGAGATTATGTTGCTTATAGACATTAGCCCCCTGGTAGGGACAAACGTACCTTCTGCGGATGCTCTATGATCAAGGCGATCTCATTTGGCGTAAATTGAAGAAAATCCAGCGACTATATGCCTTATTCTCCTTGTTTTTGCGGATGGCATGTTGTAACTCATGCGGCGTGAAAGCCAAGAACAAAAGGGCATTCTGGCATCGGTCAATATATATGTGGAAGCGATATCTCCACTATAGAGGACAAGAAATTTTGGGGCGGTCGGGCAAAAGCGCGCGAGAAAATGAAGTACTTTCAAGGCGCCATAGAATGGACAGATGTTCACTAAAGCGGTCATAATTTTGTCATTGAGTCCGTGTCGGACCCATAAGTACTCAAACTGCTTTCATGGCGGCGTGCGAATCAAAAAATACTCCCGCTTGCGGCGGGAGGCCGGAGTACCCTCAAATTCAGCCTTAAGCAGGACTTTTTGGCACGAAAGTCAAAGAACATCATTAAATCGTTGTTTTTTGAGACAAGTTTACGAACCCATTGGCACTTCCTTTTGAAGGAAATTCGAGAGATTATGTTGCTTATAGACATTAGCCCCCTGGTAGGGACAAAGCGTACCTTCTGCGGATGCTCTATGATCAAGGCGATCTCATTTGGCGTAAATTGAAAAAAATCCAGCGACTATATGCCTTATTCTCCTTGTTTTAGCGGATGGCATCTTTGTAACTCATGCGGCGTGAAAGCCAAGAACAAAGGGCATTCTGGCATCGGTCAATATATATGTGGAAGCGATATCTCCACTATAGAGGACAAGAAATTTTGGGCGGTCGGGCAAAAAGCGCGAGAAAATGAAGTACTTTCAAGGGCGCCATAGAATGGACAGATGTTCACTAAAGCGGTCATAATTTTGTCATTGAGTCCGTGTCGGACCCATAAGTACTCAAACTGCTTTCATGGCGTGTGAATCAAAAAATACTCCCGCTTGCGGCGGGAGGCCGGAGTACCCTCAAATTCAGCCTTAAGCAGGACTTTTTGGCCTGAAAGTCAAAGAACATCATTAAATCGTTGTTTTTTGAGACAAGTTTACGAACCCATTGGCACTTCCTTTTGAAGGAAATTCGAGAGATTATGTTGCTTATAGACATTAGCCCCTGGTAGGGACAAGCGTACCTTCTGCGGATGCTCTATGATCAAGGCAATCTCATTTGGCGTAAATTGAAGAAAATCCAGTGACTATATGCCTTATTCTCCTTGTTTTTGCGGATGGCATCTTTGTAACTCATGCGGCGTGAAAGCCAAGAACAAAAGGGCATTCTGGCATCGGTCAATATATATGTGGAAGCGATATCTCCACTATAGAGGACAAGAAATTTTGGGGCGGTCGGCAAAAGCGCAGCGCGAGAAAATGAAGTACTTTCAAGGATTGCCATAGAATGGACAGATGTTCACTAAAGCGGTCATAATTTTGTCATTAGGAGTCCGTGTCGGACCCATAAGTACTCAAACTGCTTTCATGGTGGCGTGCGAATCAAAAATACTCCCGCTTGCGCCGGGAGGCCGGAGTACCCTCAAATTCAGCCTTAAGCAGGACTTTTTGGCCTGAAAGTCAAAGAACATCATTAAATCGCTATTTTTGAGACAAGTTTACGAACCCATTGGCACTTCCTTTTGATGGAAATTCGAGAGATTATGTTGCTTATAGACATTAGCCCCCTGGTAGGGACAAGCGTACCTTCTGCGGATGCTCTATGATCAAGGCGATCTCATTTGGCGTAAATTGAAGAAAATCCAGCGACTATATGCCTTATTCTCCTTGTTTTCGCGGATGGCATTTGTAACTCATGCGTGAAAGCCAAGAACAAAAGGGCATTCTGGCATCGGTCAATATATATGTGGAAGCGATATCTCCACTATAGAGGACAAGAAATTTTGGGGCGGTCGGGCAAAAAGCGCGCGAAAATGAAGTACTTTCAAGGCGCCATAGAATGGAGAGATGTTCACTAAAGCGGTCATAATTTTGTCATTAGGAGTCCGTGTCGGACCCATAAGTACTCAAACTGCTTTCATGGCGAGCGTGCGAATCTAAAAAATACTCCCGCTTGCGCGGGAGGCGGAGTACCCTCAAATTCAGCCTTAAGCAGGACTTTTTGGCCTGAAAGTCAAAGAACATCATTAAATCGCTATTTTTTGAGACAAGTTTACGAACCCATTGGCACTTCCTTTTGATGGAAATTCGAGAGATTATGTTGCTTATAGACATTAGCCCCCTGGTAGGGACAAACGTACCTTCTGCGGATGCTCTATGATCAAGGCGATCTCATTTGGCGTAAATTGAAGAAAATCCAGCGACTATATGCCTTATTCTCCTTGTTTTGCGGATGGCATGTTGTAACTCATGCGGCGTGAAAGCCAAGAACAAAAGGGCATTCTGGCATCGGTCAATATATATGTGGAAGCGATATTTCCACTATAGAGGACAAGAAATTTTGGGGCGGTCGGGCAAAAAGCATGCGAGAAAATGAAGTACTTTCAAGGGCGCCATAGATTGGACAGATGTTCACTAAAGCGGTCATAATTTTGTCATTGGTCCGTGTCGGACCCATAAGTACTCAAACTGCTTCATGGTGAGCGTGCGAATCAAAAAATACTCCCGCTTGCGCGGGGAGCCGGAGTACCCTCAAATTCAGCCTTAAGCAGGACTTTTTGGTACGAAAGTCAAAGAACATCATTAAATCGTTGTTTTTTGAGACAAGTTTACGAACCCATTGGCACTTCCTTTTGAAGGAAATTCGAGAGATTATGTTGCTTATAGACATTAGCCCCCTGGTAGGGACAAGCGTACCTTCTGCGGATGCTCTATGATCCGGGCAATCTCATTTGGCCGTAAATTGAAGAAAATCCAGTGACTATATGCCTTATTCTCCTTGTTTTTGCGGATGGCATCTTTGTAACTCATGCGGCGTGAAAGCCAAGAACAAAGGGCATTCTGGCATCGGTCAATATATATGTGGAAGCGATATCTCCACTATAGAGGACAAGAAATTTTGGGCGGTCGGCAAAAAGCGCGAGAAAATGAAGTACTTTCAAGGGCGCCATAGAATGGACAGATGTTCACTAAAGCGGTCATAATTTTGTCATTAGGAGTCCGTGTCGGACCCATAAGTACTCAAACTGCTGCATGGCGGCATGCGAATCAAAAAATACTCCCGCTTGCGCGGCGGGGAGGCGGAGTACCCTCAAATTCAGCCTTAAGCAGGACTTTTTGGCCTGAAAGTCAAAGAACATCATTAAATCGCTGTTTTTGAGACAAGTTTACGAACCCATTGGCACTTCCTTTTGAAGGAAATTCGAGAGATTATGTTGCTTATAGACATTAGCCCCTGGTAGGGACAAGCGTACCTTCTGCGGATGCTCTATGATCAGGCAATCTCATTTGGCGTAAATTGAAGAAAATCCAGTGACTATATGCCTTATTCTCCTTGTTTTTGCGGATGGCATCTTTGTAACTCATGGCGTGAAAGCCAAGAACAAAAGGGCATTCTGGCATCGGTCAATATATATGTGAAGCGATATCTCCACTATAGAGGACAAGAAATTTTGGGGCGGTCGGCAAAAAAGCACGAGAAAATGAAGTACTTTCAAGGATTGCCATAGAATGGACAGATGTTCACTAAAGCGGTCATAATTTTGTCATTAGGAGTCCGTGTCGGACCCATAAGTACTCAAACTGCTTTCATGGCGGCGTGCGAATCAAAAAATACTCCCGCTTGCGCGGGAGGCGGAGTACCCTCAAATTCAGCCTTAAGCAGGACTTTTTGGCCTGAAAGTCAAAGAACATCATTAAATCGCTATTTTTGAGACAAGTTTACGAACCCATTGGCACTTCCTTTTGAAGGAAATTCGAGAGATTATGTTGCTTATAGACATTAGCCCCCTGGTAGGGACAAGCGTACCTTCTGCGGATGCTCTATGATCAAGGCAATCTCATTTGGCGTAAATTGAAGAAAATCCAGTGACTATATGCCTTATTCTCCTTGTTTTTGCGGATGGCATCTTTGTAACTCATGCGCGTGAAAGCCAAGAACAAAAGGGCATTCTGGCATCGGTCGATATATATGTGGAAGCGATATCTCCACTATAGAGGACAAGAAATTTTGGGGCGGTCGAGGCAAAAAGCGCGAGAAAATGAAGTACTTTCAAGGGCGCCATAGAATGGACAGATGTTCACTAAAGCGGTCATAATTTTGTCATTAGGAGTCCGTGTCGGACCCATAAGTACTCAAACTGCTTTCGCGGCGGCGTGCGAATCAAAAAATACTCCCGCTTGCGCCGGGAGGCCGGAGTACCCTCAAATTCAGCCTTAAGCAGGACTTTTTGGCCTGAAAGTCAAAGAACATCATTAAATCGCTGTTTTTTAGACAAGTTTACGAACCCATTGGCACTTCCTTTTGATGGAAATTCGAGAGATTATGTTGCTTATAGACATTAGCCCCCTGGTAGGGACAAAGCGTACCTTCTGCGGATGCTCTATGATCAAGGCAATCTCATTTGGCCGTAAATTGAAGAAAATCCAATGACTATATGCCTTATTCTCCTTGTTTTTGCGGATGGCATGTTGTAACTCATGCGGCGTGAAAGCCAAGAACAAAAGGGCATTCTGGCATCGGTCAATATATATGTGGAAGCGATATTTCCACTATAGAGGACAAGAAATTTTGGGCGGTCGGGCAAAAAGCGCGCGAGAAAATGAAGTACTTTCAAGGGCGCCATAGATTGGACAGATGTTCACTAAAGCGGTCATAATTTTGTCATTGAGTCCGTGTCGGACCCATAAGTACTCAAACTGCTTTCATGGCGTGTGAATCAAAAAATACTCCCGCTTGCGCGGGGAGCCGGAGTACCCTCAAATTCAGCCTTAAGCAGGACTTTTTGGTACGAAAGTCAAAGAACATCATTAAATCGTTGTTTTTTGAGACAAGTTTACGAACCCATTGGCACTTCCTTTTGAAGGAAATTCGAGAGATTATGTTGCTTATAGACATTAGCCCCCTGGTAGGGACAAGCGTACCTTCTGCGGATGCTCTATGATCAAGGCAATCTCATTTGGCCGTAAATTGAAGAAAATCCAGCGACTATATGCCTTATTCTCCTTGTTTTTGCGGATGGCATCTTTGTAACTCATGCGTGAAAGCCAAGAACAAAAGGGCATTCTGGCATCGGTCAATATATATGTGGAAGCGATATCTCCACTATAGAGGACAAGAAATTTTGGGCGGTCGGCAAAAAGCGCGACGAGAAAATGAAGTACTTTCAAGGGCGCCATAGAATGGACAGATGTTCACTAAAGCGGTCATAATTTTGTCATTGGAGTCCGTGTCGGACCCATAAGTACTCAAACTGCTTTCATGGCGAGTGCGAATCAAAAAATACTCCCGCTTGCGGGAGGCCGGAGTACCCTCAAATTCAGCCTTAAGCAGGACTTTTTGGTACTGAAAGTCAAAGAACATCATTAAATCGCTGTTTTTTGAGACAAGTTTACGAACCCATTGGCACTTCCTTTTGAAGGAAATTCGAGAGATTATGTTGCTTATAGACATTAGCCCCCTGGTAGGGACAAGCGTACCTTCTGCGGATGCTCTATGATCAAGGCAATCTCATTTGGCGTAAATTGAAGAAAATCCAGTGACTATATGCCTTATTCTCCTTGTTTTTGCGGATGGCATCTTTGTAACTCATGCGGCGTGAAAGCCAAGAACAAAAGGGCATTCTGGCATCGGTCAATATATATGTGGAAGCGATATCTCCACTATAGAGGACAAGAAATTTTGGGCGGTCGGGCAAAAAGCGCGCGAGAAAATGAAGTACTTTCAAGGGCTGCCATAGAATGGACAGATGTTCACTAAAGCGGTCATAATTTTGTCATTAGGAGTCCGTGTCGGACCCATAAGTACTCAAACTGCTTTCATGGTGGCGTGCGAATCAAAAAATACTCCCGCTTGCGCCGGGAGGCGGAGTACCCTCAAATTCAGCCTTAAGCAGGACTTTTTGTACTGAAAGTCAAAGAACATCATTAAATCGCTATTTTTTAGACAAGTTTACGAACCCATTGGCACTTCCTTTTGAAGGAAATTCGAGAGATTATGTTGCTTATAGACATTAGCCCCCTGGTAGGGACAAGCGTACCTTCTGCGGATGCTCTATGATCCAGGCAATCTCATTTGGCGTAAATTGAAGAAAATCCAGTGACTATATGCCTTATTCTCCTTGTTTTTAGCGGATGGCATCTTTGTAACTCATGCGCGTGAAAGCCAAGAACAAAAGGGCATTCTGGCATCGGTCAATATATATGTGGAAGCGATATCTCCACTATAGAGGACAAGAAATTTTGGGCGGTCGGCAAAAAGCATGCGAGAAAATGAAGTACTTTCAAGGACGCCATAGAATGGACAGATGTTCACTAAAGCGGTCATAATTTTGTCATTAGGAGTCCGTGTCGGACCCATAAGTACTCAAACTGCTTTCATGGCGGCGTGCGAATCAAAAAATACTCCCGCTTGCGCCGGGAGGCCGGAGTACCCTCAAATTCAGCCTTAAGCAGGACTTTTTGGCCTGAAAGTCAAAGAACATCATTAAATCGCTATTTTTTGAGACAAGTTTACGAACCCATTGGCACTTCCTTTTGATGGAAATTCGAGAGATTATGTTGCTTATAGACATTAGCCCCCTGGTAGGGACAAGCGTACCTTCTGCGGATGCTCTATGATCAAGGCGATCTCATTTGGCGTAAATTGAAGAAAATCCAGCGACTATATGCCTTATTCTCCTTGTTTTCGCGGATGGCATCTTTGTAACTCATGCGGCGTGAAAGCCAAGAACAAAAGGGCATTCTGGCATCGGTCAATATATATGTGGAAGCGATATCTCCACTATAGAGGACAAGAAATTTTGGGCGGTCGGCAAAAAGCGCGCGAGAAAATGAAGTACTTTCAAGGGCGCCATAGAATGGAAGATGTTCACTAAAGCGGTCATAATTTTGTCATTGGTCCGTGTCGGACCCATAAGTACTCAAACTGCTTTCATGGCGGCGTGCGAATCAAAAAATACTCCCGCTTGCGCCGGGAGGCCGGAGTACCCTCAAATTCAGCCTTAAGCAGGACTTTTTGGCCTGAAAGTCAAAGAACATCATTAAATCGTTGTTTTTGGACAAGTTTTGAACCCATTGGCACTTCCTTTTGAAGGAAATTCGAGAGATTATGTTGCTTATAGACATTAGCCCCCTGGTAGGGACAAGCGTACCTTCTGCGGATGCTCTATGATCCGGGCAATCTCATTTGGCCGTAAATTGAAGAAAATCCAGCGACTATATGCCTTATTCTCCTTGTTTTGCGGATGGCATCTTTGTAACTCATGCGCGTGAAAGCCAAGAACAAAGGGCATTCTGGCATCGGTCAATATATATGTGAAGCGATATCTCCACTATAGAGGACAAGAAATTTTGGGGCGGTCGAGGCAAAAAAGCGCGCGAGAAAATGAAGTACTTTCAAGGGCGCCATAGAATGGACAGATGTTCACTAAAGCGGTCATAATTTTGTCATTAGGAGTCCGTGTCGGACCCATAAGTACTCAAACTGCTTTCATGGCGAGTCTGCGAATCAAAAAATACTCCCGCTTGCGGCGGGAGGCGGAGTACCCTCAAATTCAGCCTTAAGCAGGACTTTTGGCCTGAAAGTCAAAGAACATCATTAAATCGTTGTTTTTGAGACAAGTTTACGAACCCATTGGCACTTCCTTTTGAAGGAAATTCGAGAGATTATGTTGCTTATAGACATTAGCCCCCTGGTAGGGACAAGCGTACCTTCTGCGGATGCTCTATGATCAAGGCAATCTCATTTGGCGTAAATTGAAGAAAATCCAGTGACTATATGCCTTATTCTCCTTGTTTTAGCGGATGGCATCTTTGTAACTCATGCGGCGTGAAAGCCAAGAACAAAAGGGCATTCTGGCATCGGTCAATATATATGTGGAAGCGATATCTCCACTATAGAGGACAAGAATTTTGGGGCGGTCGGGCAAAAGCGCGCGAGAAAATGAAGTACTTTCAAGGGCGCCATAGAATGGAGAGATGTTCACTAAAGCGGTCATAATTTTGTCATTAGGAGTCCGTGTCGGACCCATAAGTACTCAAACTGCTTTCATGGCGGCGTGCGAATCAAAAAATACTCCCGCTTGCGCCGGGAGGCCGGAGTACCCTCAAATTCAGCCTTAAGCAGGACTTTTGGTACGAAAGTCAAAGAACATCATTAAATCGCTATTTTTTAGACAAGTTTACGAACCCATTGGCACTTCCTTTTGAAGGAAATTCGAGAGATTATGTTGCTTATAGACATTAGCCCCCTGGTAGGGACAAGCGTACCTTCTGCGGATGCTCTATGATCAAGGCAATCTCATTTGGCGTAAATTGAAGAAAATCCAGTGACTATATGCCTTATTCTCCTTGTTTTTGCGGATGGCATCTTTGTAACTCATGCGGCGTGAAAGCCAAGAACAAAAGGGCATTCTGGCATCGGTCAATATATATGTGGAAGCGATATCTCCACTATAGAGGACAAGAAATTTTAGGCGGTCGGGCAAAAGCGCGCGAGAAAATGAAGTACTTTCAAGGGCTGCCATAGAATGGACAGATGTTCACTAAAGCGGTCATAATTTTGTCATTAGGAGTCCGTGTCGGACCCATAAGTACTCAAACTGCTCATGGCGGCGTGCGAATCAAAAAATACTCCCGCTTGCGCGCGGGAGGCCGGAGTACCCTCAAATTCAGCCTTAAGCAGGACTTTTTGGCCACGAAAGTCAAAGAACATCATTAAATCGCTATTTTTGAGACAAGTTTACGAACCCATTGGCACTTCCTTTTGAAGGAAATTCGAGAGATTATGTTGCTTATAGACATTAGCCCCCTGGTAGGGACAAGCGTACCTTCTGCGGATGCTCTATGATCAGGCGATCTCATTTGGCGTAAATTGAAGAAAATCCAGCGACTATATGCCTTATTCTCCTTGTTTTGCGGATGGCATCTTTGTAACTCATGCGCGTGAAAGCCAAGAACAAAAGGGCATTCTGGCATCGGTCAATATATATGTGGAAGCGATATCTCCACTATAGAGGACAAGAAATTTGGGCGGTCGGGCAAAAAGCGCGCGAGAAAATGAAGTACTTTCAAGGACTGCCATAGAATGGACAGATGTTCACTAAAGCGGTCATAATTTTGTCATTGAGTCCGTGTCGGACCCATAAGTACTCAAACTGCTTTCGCGGCGGCGTGCGAATCAAAAAATACTCCCGCTTGCGCCGGGAGGCCGGAGTACCCTCAAATTCAGCCTTAAGCAGGACTTTTTGGTACGAAAGTCAAAGAACATCATTAAATCGCTGTTTTTTTGAGACAAGTTTACGAACCCATTGGCACTTCCTTTTGAAGGAAATTCGAGAGATTATGTTGCTTATAGACATTAGCCCCCTGGTAGGGACAAGCGTACCTTCTGCGGATGCTCTATGATCAAGGCAATCTCATTTGGCGTAAATTGAAGAAAATCCAGTGACTATATGCCTTATTCTCCTTGTTTTCGCGGATGGCATCTTTGTAACTCATGCGGCGTGAAAGCCAAGAACAAAGGGCATTCTGGCATCGGTCAATATATATGTGGAAGCGATATCTCCACTATAGAGGACAAGAAATTTTAGGGCGGTCGGGCAAAAAGCGCGAGAAAATGAAGTACTTTCAAGGATTGCCATAGAATGGACAGATGTTCACTAAAGCGGTCATAATTTTGTCATTGAGTCCGTGTCGGACCCATAAGTACTCAAACTGCTTTCATGGCGGCGTGCGAATCAAAAAATACTCCCGCTTGCGCGGGAGGCCGGAGTACCCTCAAATTCAGCCTTAAGCAGGACTTTTTGGTACGAAAGTCAAAGAACATCATTAAATCGTTGTTTTTTAGACAAGTTTTGAACCCATTGGCACTTCCTTTTGAAGGAAATTCGAGAGATTATGTTGCTTATAGACATTAGCCCCCTGGTAGGGACAAGCGTACCTTCTGCGGATGCTCTATGATCAGGCAATCTCATTTGGCGTAAATTGAAGAAAATCCAGCGACTATATGCCTTATTCTCCTTGTTTTTGCGGATGGCATCTTTGTAACTCATGCGTGAAAGCCAAGAACAAAAGGGCATTCTGGCATCGGTCAATATATATGTGGAAGCGATATCTCCACTATAGAGGACAAGAAATTTTGGGGCGGTCGGGCAAAAAGCGCGCGAGAAAATGAAGTACTTTCAAGGGCGCCATAGAATGGACAGATGTTCACTAAAGCGGTCATAATTTTGTCATTAGGAGTCCGTGTCGGACCCATAAGTACTCAAACTGCTTTCATGGCGGCGTGCGAATCAAAAAATACTCCCGCTTGCGCGGGGAGGCGGAGTACCCTCAAATTCAGCCTTAAGCAGGACTTTTGGTACTGAAAGTCAAAGAACATCATTAAATCGCTATTTTTTGAGACAAGTTTACGAACCCATTGGCACTTCCTTTTGATGGAAATTCGAGAGATTATGTTGCTTATAGACATTAGCCCCCTGGTAGGGACAAGCGTACCTTCTGCGGATGCTCTATGATCAAGGCAATCTCATTTGGCGTAAATTGAAGAAAATCCAGTGACTATATGCCTTATTCTCCTTGTTTTAGCGGATGGCATCTTTGTAACTCATGCGGCGTGAAAGCCAAGAACAAAAGGGCATTCTGGCATCGGTCAATATATATGTGGAAGCGATATCTCCACTATAGAGGACAAGAAATTTTGGGGCGGTCGGGCAAAAAGCGCGCGAGAAAATGAAGTACTTTCAAGGACTGCCATAGAATGGACAGATGTTCACTAAAGCGGTCATAATTTTGTCATTGGTCCGTGTCGGACCCATAAGTACTCAAACTGCTCATGGCGGCTGTGAATCAAAAAATACTCCCGCTTGCGCCGGGAGGCCGGAGTACCCTCAAATTCAGCCTTAAGCAGGACTTTTTGGCCACGAAAGTCAAAGAACATCATTAAATCGTTGTTTTTTAGACAAGTTTACGAACCCATTGGCACTTCCTTTTGAAGGAAATTCGAGAGATTATGTTGCTTATAGACATTAGCCCCCTGGTAGGGACAAAGCGTACCTTCTGCGGATGCTCTATGATCAAGGCAATCTCATTTGGCGTAAATTGAAGAAAATCCAGCGACTATATGCCTTATTCTCCTTGTTTTGCGGATGGCATCTTTGTAACTCATGCGTGAAAGCCAAGAACAAAAGGGCATTCTGGCATCGGTCAATATATATGTGGAAGCGATATCTCCACTATAGAGGACAAGAAATTTTGGGGCGGTCGGGCAAAAAGCGCGCGAGAAAATGAAGTACTTTCAAGGGCGCCATAGAATGGACAGATGTTCACTAAAGCGGTCATAATTTTGTCATTAGGAGTCCGTGTCGGACCCATAAGTACTCAAACTGCTTTCATGGCGGCGTGCGAATCAAAAAATACTCCCGCTTGCGCGGGAGGCCGGAGTACCCTCAAATTCAGCCTTAAGCAGGACTTTTGGCCTGAAAGTCAAAGAACATCATTAAATCGTTGTTTTTGAGACAAGTTTACGAACCCATTGGCACTTCCTTTTGAAGGAAATTCGAGAGATTATGTTGCTTATAGACATTAGCCCCCTGGTAGGGACAAGCGTACCTTCTGCGGATGCTCTATGATCAAGGCGATCTCATTTGGCGTAAATTGAAGAAAATCCAGTGACTATATGCCTTATTCTCCTTGTTTTAGCGGATGGCATCTTTGTAACTCATGCGGCGTGAAAGCCAAGAACAAAAGGGCATTCTGGCATCGGTCAATATATATGTGGAAGCGATATCTCCACTATAGAGGACAAGAAATTTTGGGGCGGTCGGCAAAAAGCGCGAGAAAATGAAGTACTTTCAGGGCGCCATAGAATGGACAGATGTTCACTAAAGCGGTCATAATTTTGTCATTGGTCCGTGTCGGACCCATAAGTACTCAAACTGCTTTCATGGCGTGCGTCTTGAATCAAAAAATACTCCCGCTTGCGCCGGGAGGCCGGAGTACCCTCAAATTCAGCCTTAAGCAGGACTTTTTGGCCTGAAAGTCAAAGAACATCATTAAATCGCTGTTTTTTAGACAAGTTTACGAACCCATTGGCACTTCCTTTTGAAGGAAATTCGAGAGATTATGTTGCTTATAGACATTAGCCCCTGGTAGGGACAAGCGTACCTTCTGCGGATGCTCTATGATCAAGGCAATCTCATTTGGCGTAAATTGAAGAAAATCCAGCGACTATATGCCTTATTCTCCTTGTTTTTCGCGGATGGCATCTTTGTAACTCATGCGTGAAAGCCAAGAACAAAAGGGCATTCTGGCATCGGTCAATATATATGTGGAAGCGATATCTCCACTATAGAGGACAAGAAATTTTGGGGCGGTCGGCAAAAGCGCGCGAGAAAATGAAGTACTTTCAAGGGTTGCCATAGAATGGACAGATGTTCACTAAAGCGGTCATAATTTTGTCATTAGGAGTCCGTGTCGGACCCATAAGTACTCAAACTGCTTTCATGGCGGCGTGCGAATCAAAAAAATACTCCCGCTTGCGGCGGGAGGCGGAGTACCCTCAAATTCAGCCTTAAGCAGGACTTTTTGGCCTGAAAGTCAAAGAACATCATTAAATCGCTATTTTTTGAGACAAGTTTACGAACCCATTGGCACTTCCTTTTGAAGGAAATTCGAGAGATTATGTTGCTTATAGACATTAGCCCCCTGGTAGGGACAAGCGTACCTTCTGCGGATGCTCTATGATCAAGGCGATCTCATTTGGCCGTAAATTGAAGAAAATCCATGACTATATGCCTTATTCTCCTTGTTTTTGCGGATGGCATCTTTGTAACTCATGCGGCGTGAAAGCCAAGAACAAAAGGGCATTCTGGCATCGGTCGATATATATGTGAAGCGATATCTCCACTATAGAGGACAAGAAATTTTAGGGCGGTCAGGCAAAAAGCGCGCGAGAAAATGAAGTACTTTCAAGGGCGCCATAGAATGGACAGATGTTCACTAAAGCGGTCATAATTTTGTCATTGAGTCCGTGTCGGACCCATAAGTACTCAAACTGCTCATGGCGGCGTGCGAATCAAAAAATACTCCCGCTTGCGCCGGGAGGCGGAGTACCCTCAAATTCAGCCTTAAGCAGGACTTTTTGTACGAAAGTCAAAGAACATCATTAAATCGTTGTTTTTTAGACAAGTTTACGAACCCATTGGCACTTCCTTTTGAAGGAAATTCGAGAGATTATGTTGCTTATAGACATTAGCCCCCTGGTAGGGACAAAGCGTACCTTCTGCGGATGCTCTATGATCAAGGCGATCTCATTTGGCCGTAAATTGAAGAAAATCCAGCGACTATATGCCTTATTCTCCTTGTTTTCGCGGATGGCATCTTTGTAACTCATGCGTGAAAGCCAAGAACAAAGGGCATTCTGGCATCGGTCAATATATATGTGGAAGCGATATCTCCACTATAGAGGACAAGAAATTTTGGGGCGGTCGGGCAAAAAGCATGCGAGAAAATGAAGTACTTTCAAGGGCGCCATAGAATGGACAGATGTTCACTAAAGCGGTCATAATTTTGTCATTAGGAGTCCGTGTCGGACCCATAAGTACTCAAACTGCTCATGGCGGCGTGCGAATCAAAAAATACTCCCGCTTGCGCGGGAGGCCGGAGTACCCTCAAATTCAGCCTTAAGCAGGACTTTTTGGCCTGAAAGTCAAAGAACATCATTAAATCGCTGTTTTTGAGACAAGTTTACGAACCCATTGGCACTTCCTTTTGAAGGAAATTCGAGAGATTATGTTGCTTATAGACATTAGCCCCCTGGTAGGGACAAGCGTACCTTCTGCGGATGCTCTATGATCAAGGCGATCTCATTTGGCGTAAATTGAAGAAAATCCAGTGACTATATGCCTTATTCTCCTTGTTTTGCGGATGGCATCTTTGTAACTCATGCGGCGTGAAAGCCAAGAACAAAAGGGCATTCTGGCATCGGTCAATATATATGTGGAAGCGATATCTCCACTATAGAGGACAAGAAATTTTGGGCGGTCGGCAAAAAGCGCGCGAGAAAATGAAGTACTTTCAAGGGCGCCATAGAATGGACAGATGTTCACTAAAGCGGTCATAATTTTGTCATTGAGTCCGTGTCGGACCCATAAGTACTCAAACTGCTTTCATGGCGAGCATGCGAATCAAAAATACTCCCGCTTGCGCCGGAGCCGGAGTACCCTCAAATTCAGCCTTAAGCAGGACTTTTTGGCCTGAAAGTCAAAGAACATCATTAAATCGTTGTTTTTTAGACAAGTTTACGAACCCATTGGCACTTCCTTTTGAAGGAAATTCGAGAGATTATGTTGCTTATAGACATTAGCCCCCTGGTAGGGACAAAGCGTACCTTCTGCGGATGCTCTATGATCAAGGCAATCTCATTTGGCCGTAAATTGAAGAAAATCCAGCGACTATATGCCTTATTCTCCTTGTTTTTAGCGGATGGCATCTTTGTAACTCATGCGTGAAAGCCAAGAACAAAAGGGCATTCTGGCATCGGTCAATATATATGTGGAAGCGATATCTCCACTATAGAGGACAAGAAATTTTGGGGCGGTCGGGCAAAAAAAGCGCGAGAAAATGAAGTACTTTCAAGGTTGCCATAGAATGGACAGATGTTCACTAAAGCGGTCATAATTTTGTCATTAGGAGTCCGTGTCGGACCCATAAGTACTCAAACTGCTTTCATGGCGAGCGTGCGAATCAAAAAATACTCCCGCTTGCGCGGGAGGCCGGAGTACCCTCAAATTCAGCCTTAAGCAGGACTTTTTGGCCTGAAAGTCAAAGAACATCATTAAATCGCTATTTTTGAGACAAGTTTACGAACCCATTGGCACTTCCTTTTGATGGAAATTCGAGAGATTATGTTGCTTATAGACATTAGCCCCCTGGTAGGGACAAGCGTACCTTCTGCGGATGCTCTATGATCAAGGCGATCTCATTTGGCGTAAATTGAAGAAAATCCAGTGACTATATGCCTTATTCTCCTTGTTTTTGCGGATGGCATCTTTGTAACTCATGCGGCGTGAAAGCCAAGAACAAAAGGGCATTCTGGCATCGGTCAATATATATGTGGAAGCGATATCTCCACTATAGAGGACAAGAAATTTTAGGCGGTCGGCAAAAAGCATGCGAGAAAATGAAGTACTTTCAAGGGCTGCCATAGAATGGACAGATGTTCACTAAAGCGGTCATAATTTTGTCATTGGTCCGTGTCGGACCCATAAGTACTCAAACTGCTCATGGCGTGGCGTGCGAATCAAAAAATACTCCCGCTTGCGCCGGGAGGGCGGAGTACCCTCAAATTCAGCCTTAAGCAGGACTTTTTGGCCCTGAAAGTCAAAGAACATCATTAAATCGCTGTTTTTTAGACAAGTTTACGAACCCATTGGCACTTCCTTTTGAAGGAAATTCGAGAGATTATGTTGCTTATAGACATTAGCCCCCTGGTAGGGACAAAGCGTACCTTCTGCGGATGCTCTATGATCAAGGCAATCTCATTTGGCGTAAATTGAAGAAAATCCAGTGACTATATGCCTTATTCTCCTTGTTTTGCGGATGGCATCTTTGTAACTCATGCGTGAAAGCCAAGAACAAAAGGGCATTCTGGCATCGGTCAATATATATGTGGAAGCGATATCTCCACTATAGAGGACAAGAAATTTTGGGGCGGTCGGCAAAAAGCGCGAGAAAATGAAGTACTTTCAAGGGCGCCATAGAATGGACAGATGTTCACTAAAGCGGTCATAATTTTGTCATTAGGAGTCCGTGTCGGACCCATAAGTACTCAAACTGCTTTCATGGCGGCGTGCGAATCAAAAAATACTCCCGCTTGCGCGGGAGGCCGGAGTACCCTCAAATTCAGCCTTAAGCAGGACTTTTTGGCCTGAAAGTCAAAGAACATCATTAAATCGCTATTTTTGAGACAAGTTTACGAACCCATTGGCACTTCCTTTTGAAGGAAATTCGAGAGATTATGTTGCTTATAGACATTAGCCCCCTGGTAGGGACAAGCGTACCTTCTGCGGATGCTCTATGATCAAGGCAATCTCATTTGGCCGTAAATTGAAGAAAATCCAGTGACTATATGCCTTATTCTCCTTGTTTTCGCGGATGGCATCTTTGTAACTCATGCGGCGTGAAAGCCAAGAACAAAAGGGCATTCTGGCATCGGTCAATATATATGTGGAAGCGATATCTCCACTATAGAGGACAAGAAATTTTGGGGCGGTCGGCAAAAAGCGCGCGAGAAAATGAAGTACTTTCAAGGACTGCCATAGAATGGACAGATGTTCACTAAAGCGGTCATAATTTTGTCATTGAGTCCGTGTCGGACCCATAAGTACTCAAACTGCTTTCATGGCGGCGTGCGAATCAAAAAATACTCCCGCTTGCGCGGGAGGCCGGAGTACCCTCAAATTCAGCCTTAAGCAGGACTTTTTGGCCTGAAAGTCAAAGAACATCATTAAATCGTTGTTTTTTTAGACAAGTTTTGAACCCATTGGCACTTCCTTTTGAAGGAAATTCGAGAGATTATGTTGCTTATAGACATTAGCCCCCTGGTAGGGACAAGCGTACCTTCTGCGGATGCTCTATGATCAAGGCAATCTCATTTGGCCGTAAATTGAAGAAAATCCAGCGACTATATGCCTTATTCTCCTTGTTTTTGCGGATGGCATCTTTGTAACTCATGCGTGAAAGCCAAGAACAAAAGGGCATTCTGGCATCGGTCAATATATATGTGGAAGCGATATCTCCACTATAGAGGACAAGAAATTTTGGCGGGCGGTCGGCAAAAGCGCGCGAGAAAATGAAGTACTTTCAAGGGCGCCATAGAATGGACAGATGTTCACTAAAGCGGTCATAATTTTGTCATTAGGAGTCCGTGTCGGACCCATAAGTACTCAAACTGCTTTCATGGCGGCGTGCGAATCAAAAAATACTCCCGCTTGCGGCGGGGAGGCCGGAGTACCCTCAAATTCAGCCTTAAGCAGGACTTTTTGGCCTGAAAGTCAAAGAACATCATTCTTCGCTATTTTTTGAGACAAGTTTACGAACCCATTGGCACTTCCTTTTGAAGGAAATTCGAGAGATTATGTTGCTTATAGACATTAGCCCCCTGGTAGGGACAAAGCGTACCTTCTGCGGATGCTCTATGATCAAGGCAATCTCATTTGGCGTAAATTGAAGAAAATCCAGTGACTATATGCCTTATTCTCCTTGTTTTTCGCGGATGGCATCTTTGTAACTCATGCGCGTGAAAGCCAAGAACAAAAGGGCATTCTGGCATCGGTCAATATATATGTGGAAGCGATATCTCCACTATAGAGGACAAGAAATTTTAGGCGGTCGGGCAAAAAGCGCGCGAGAAAATGAAGTACTTTCAAGGACGCCATAGAATGGACAGATGTTCACTAAAGCGGTCATAATTTTGTCATTGAGTCCGTGTCGGACCCATAAGTACTCAAACTGCTCGCGGTGCGTGCGAATCAAAAATACTCCGCTTGCGCGGGAGGCCGGAGTACCCTCAAATTCAGCCTTAAGCAGGACTTTTTGGTACTGAAAGTCAAAGAACATCATTAAATCGCTTTTTTTAGACAAGTTTACGAACCCATTGGCACTTCCTTTTGAAGGAAATTGAGAGATTATGTTGCTTATAGACATTAGCCCCCTGGTAGGGACAAGCGTACCTTCTGCGGATGCTCTATGATCAAGGCAATCTCATTTGGCGTAAATTGAAGAAAATCCATGACTATATGCCTTATTCTCCTTGTTTTCTTGCGGATGGCATCTTTGTAACTCATGCGTGAAAGCCAAGAACGGCATTCTGGCATCGGTCAATATATATGTGGAAGCGATATCTCCACTATAGAGGACAAGAAATTTTGGGGCGGTCGGGCAAAAAGCGCGCGAGAAAATGAAGTACTTTCAAGGGCGCCATAGAATGGACGGATGTTCACTAAAGCGGTCATAATTTTGTCATTAGGAGTCCGTGTCGGACCCATAAGTACTCAAACTGCTTTCATGGCGGCGTGCGAATCAAAAAATACTCCCGCTTGCGCGGGAGGCCGGAGTACCCTCAAATTCAGCCTTAAGCAGGACTTTTTGGCCACGAAAGTCAAAGAACATCATTAAATCGCTATTTTTTGAGACAAGTTTACGAACCCATTGGCACTTCCTTTTGAAGGAAATTCGAGAGATTATGTTGCTTATAGACATTAGCCCCCTGGTAGGGACAAGCGTACCTTCTGCGGATGCTCTATGATCAAGGCGATCTCATTTGGCGTAAATTGAAGAAAATCCAGTGACTATATGCCTTATTCTCCTTGTTTTAGCGGATGGCATCTTTGTAACTCATGCGGCGTGAAAGCCAAGAACAAAAGGGCATTCTGGCATCGGTCAATATATATGTGGAAGCGATATCTCCACTATAGAGGACAAGAAATTTTAGGGCGGTCGGGCAAAAAGCATGCGAGAAAATGAAGTACTTTCAAGGGCGCCATAGAATGGACAGATGTTCACTAAAGCGGTCATAATTTTGTCATTGAGTCCGTGTCGGACCCATAAGTACTCAAACTGCTTTCATGGTGGCGTGCGAATCAAAAAATACTCCCGCTTGCGCCGGGAGGCCGGAGTACCCTCAAATTCAGCCTTAAGCAGGACTTTTTGGCCTGAAAGTCAAAGAACATCATTAAATCGCTGTTTTTTAGACAAGTTTTGAACCCATTGGCACTTCCTTTTGAAGGAAATTCGAGAGATTATGTTGCTTATAGACATTAGCCCCCTGGTAGGGACAAAGCGTACCTTCTGCGGATGCTCTATGATCAAGGCAATCTCATTTGGCCGTAAATTGAAGAAAATCCAGCGACTATATGCCTTATTCTCCTTGTTTTCTGCGGATGGCATCTTTGTAACTCATGCGTGAAAGCCAAGAACAAAAGGGCATTCTGGCATCGGTCAATATATATGTGGAAGCGATATCTCCACTATAGAGGACAAGAAATTTTGGGGCGGTCGGGCAAAAAGCGCGCGAGAAAATGAAGTACTTTCAAGGGCGCCATAGAATGGACAGATGTTCACTAAAGCGGTCATAATTTTGTCATTAGGAGTCGTGTCGGACCCATAAGTACTCAAACTGCTTTCATGGCGGCGTGCGAATCAAAAAATACTCCCGCTTGCGCCGGGAGGCCGGAGTACCCTCAAATTCAGCCTTAAGCAGGACTTTTGGTACTGAAAGTCAAAGAACATCATTAAATCGCTATTTTTGAGACAAGTTTACGAACCCATTGGCACTTCCTTTTGATGGAAATTCGAGAGATTATGTTGCTTATAGACATTAGCCCCCTGGTAGGGACAAGCGTACCTTCTGCGGATGCTCTATGATCAAGGCGATCTCATTTGGCGTAAATTGAAGAAAATCCAGTGACTATATGCCTTATTCTCCTTGTTTTTCGCGGATGGCATCTTTGTAACTCATGCGGCGTGAAAGCCAAGAACAAAAGGGCATTCTGGCATCGGTCAATATATATGTGGAAGCGATATCTCCACTATAGAGGACAAGAAATTTTGGGCGGTCGGGCAAAAAGCGCGCGAGAAAATGAAGTACTTTCAAGGATTGCCATAGAATGGACAGATGTTCACTAAAGCGGTCATAATTTTGTCATTGAGTCCGTGTCGGACCCATAAGTACTCAAACTGCTTTCATGGCGGAGCCTGCGAATCAAAAAATACTCCCGCTTGCGCGGGGAGGCGGAGTACCCTCAAATTCAGCCTTAAGCAGGACTTTTTGGCCTGAAAGTCAAAGAACATCATTAAATCGTTGTTTTTTAGACAAGTTTACGAACCCATTGGCACTTCCTTTTGAAGGAAATTCGAGAGATTATGTTGCTTATAGACATTAGCCCCCTGGTAGGGACAAGCGTACCTTCTGCGGATGCTCTATGATCAAGGCAATCTCATTTGGCGTAAATTGAAGAAAATCCAGCGACTATATGCCTTATTCTCCTTGTTTTTCGCGGATGGCATCTTTGTAACTCATGCGTGAAAGCCAAGAACAAAAGGGCATTCTGGCATCGGTCAATATATATGTGGAAATGGTATCTCCACTATAGAGGACAAGAAATTTTGGGGCAGTCAGGCAAAAAGCGCACGAGAAAATCAAGTACTTTCAAGGACTGCCATAGAATGGACGGATGTTCACTAAAGCAGTCATAATATTGTCATTCTGAGTCTGTGTCGGACCCGTAAGTACTCAAACTGCTCGGCGGCATGTGAATCAAAAAATACTCCCGCTTGCGCGGGAGGCCGGAGTACCCTCAAATTCAGCCTTAAGCAGGACTTTTGGTACGAAAGTCAAAGAACATCATTAAATCGCTGTTTTTGAGACAAGTTTACGAACCCATTGGCACTTCCTTTTGAAGGAAATTCGAGAGATTATGTTGCTTATAGACATTAGCCCCCTGGTAGGGACAAGCGTACCTTCTGCGGATGCTCTATGATCAAGGCAATCTCATTTGGCCGTAAATTGAAGAAAATCCAGTGACTATATGCCTTATTCTCCTTGTTTTCGCGGATGGCATCTTTGTAACTCATGCGGCGTGAAAGCCAAGAACAAAGGGCATTCTGGCATCGGTCGATATATATGTGGAAGCGATATCTCCACTATAGAGGACAAGAAATTTTGGGCGGTCGGGCAAAAAGCATGCGAGAAATGAAGTACTTTCAAGGCGCCATAGAATGGACAGATGTTCACTAAAGCGGTCATAATTTTGTCATTGAGTCCGTGTCGGACCCATAAGTACTCAAACTGCTTTCATGGTGGTATGCGAATCAAAAAATACTCCCGCTTGCGCCGGGAGAGGCCGGAGTACCCTCAAATTCAGCCTTAAGCAGGACTTTTTGGCCTGAAAGTCAAAGAACATCATTAAATCGCTGTTTTTTAGACAAGTTTTGAACCCATTGGCACTTCCTTTTGAAGGAAATTCGAGAGATTATGTTGCTTATAGACATTAGCCCCCTGGTAGGGACAAGCGTACCTTCTGCGGATGCTCTATGATCCAGGCAATCTCATTTGGCGTAAATTGAAGAAAATCCAGCGACTATATGCCTTATTCTCCTTGTTTTGCGGATGGCATCTTTGTAACTCATGCGTGAAAGCCAAGAACAAAAGGGCATTCTGGCATCGGTCAATATATATGTGGAAGCGATATCTCCACTATAGAGGACAAGAAATTTTGGGCGGTCGGGCAAAAAGCGCGCGAGAAAATGAAGTACTTTCAAGGACTGCCATAGAATGGACAGATGTTCACTAAAGCGGTCATAATTTTGTCATTAGGAGTCCGTGTCGGACCCATAAGTACTCAAACTGCTTTCATGGCGGCGTGCGAATCAAAAAATACTCCCGCTTGCGGCGGGAGGCCGGAGTACCCTCAAATTCAGCCTTAAGCAGGACTTTTGGTACGAAAGTCAAAGAACATCATTAAATCGCTGTTTTTGAGACAAGTTTACGAACCCATTGGCACTTCCTTTTGAAGGAAATTCGAGAGATTATGTTGCTTATAGACATTAGCCCCCTGGTAGGGACAAGCGTACCTTCTGCGGATGCTCTATGATCCGGGCGATCTCATTTGGCGTAAATTGAAGAAAATCCAGTGACTATATGCCTTATTCTCCTTGTTTTTGCGGATGGCATCTTTGTAACTCATGCGGCGTGAAAGCCAAGAACAAAAGGGCATTCTGGCATCGGTCGATATATATGTGGAAGCGATATCTCCACTATAGAGGACAAGAAATTTTGGGGCGGTCGAGGCAAAAAGCGCGCGAAAATGAAGTACTTTCAAGGGCGCCATAGAATGGACAGATGTTCACTAAAGCGGTCATAATTTTGTCATTGAGTCCGTGTCGGACCCATAAGTACTCAAACTGCTCGCGGTGGCGTGCGAATCAAAAAATACTCCCGCTTGCGCGGGAGGCGGAGTACCCTCAAATTCAGCCTTAAGCAGGACTTTTTGGCCTGAAAGTCAAAGAACATCATTAAATCATTTGTTTTTAGACAAGTTTACGAACCCATTGGCACTTCCTTTTGAAGGAAATTCGAGAGATTATGTTGCTTATAGACATTAGCCCCCTGGTAGGGACAAGCGTACCTTCTGCGGATGCTCTATGATCCAGGCAATCTCATTTGGCCGTAAATTGAAGAAAATCCATGACTATATGCCTTATTCTCCTTGTTTTTGCGGATGGCATCTTTGTAACTCATGCGCGTGAAAGCCAAGAACAAAAGGGCATTCTGGCATCGGTCGATATATATGTGGAAGCGATATCTCCACTATAGAGGACAAGAAATTTTGGGCGGTCGGGCAAAAAGCATGCGAGAAAATGAAGTACTTTCAAGGGCGCCATAGAATGGACAGATGTTCACTAAAGCGGTCATAATTTTGTCATTAGGAGTCCGTGTCGGACCCATAAGTACTCAAACTGCTGCGGCGGCGTGTGAATCAAAAAATACTCCCGCTTGCGCTAGGAGGCCGGAGTACCCTCAAATTCAGCCTTAAGCAGGACTTTTTGGTACGAAAGTCAAAGAACATCATTAAATCGCTGTTTTTGAGACAAGTTTACGAACCCATTGGCACTTCCTTTTGAAGGAAATTCGAGAGATTATGTTGCTTATAGACATTAGCCCCCTGGTAGGGACAAAGCGTACCTTCTGCGGATGCTCTATGATCAAGGCAATCTCATTTGGCGTAAATTGAAGAAAATCCAGTGACTATATGCCTTATTCTCCTTGTTTTTGCGGATGGCATCTTTGTAACTCATGCGGCGTGAAAGCCAAGAACAAAAGGGCATTCTGGCATCGGTCAATATATATGTGGAAGCGATATCTCCACTATAGAGGACAAGAAATTTTAGGGCGGTCGGGCAAAAAGCATGCGAGAAAATGAAGTACTTTCAAGGACGCCATAGAATGGACGGATGTTCACTAAAGCGGTCATAATTTTGTCATTGAGTCCGTGTCGGACCCATAAGTACTCAAACTGCTCGCGGGTGGTGCGAATCAAAAAATACTCCCGCTTGCGCGGGAGGCCGGAGTACCCTCAAATTCAGCCTTAAGCAGGACTTTTGGCCACGAAAGTCAAAGAACATCATTAAATCGCTGTTTTTTAGACAAGTTTTGAACCCATTGGCACTTCCTTTTGAAGGAAATTCGAGAGATTATGTTGCTTATAGACATTAGCCCCCTGGTAGGGACAAGCGTACCTTCTGCGGATGCTCTATGATCAAGGCAATCTCATTTGGCCGTAAATTGAAGAAAATCCAGCGACTATATGCCTTATTCTCCTTGTTTTTGCGGATGGCATGTTGTAACTCATGCGTGAAAGCCAAGAACAAAAGGGCATTCTGGCATCGGTCAATATATATGTGGAAGCGATATCTCCACTATAGAGGACAAGAAATTTTGGGGCGGTCGGGCAAAAGCGCGCGAGAAAATGAAGTACTTTCAGGGCTGCCATAGAATGGACAGATGTTCACTAAAGCGGTCATAATTTTGTCATTAGGAGTCCGTGTCGGACCCATAAGTACTCAAACTGCTCATGGCGGCGTGCGAATCAAAAAATACTCCCGCTTGCGCGCGGGAGGCGGAGTACCCTCAAATTCAGCCTTAAGCAGGACTTTTGGTACGAAAGTCAAAGAACATCATTAAATCGCTATTTTTGAGACAAGTTTACGAACCCATTGGCACTTCCTTTTGAAGGAAATTCGAGAGATTATGTTGCTTATAGACATTAGCCCCCTGGTAGGGACAAAGCGTACCTTCTGCGGATGCTCTATGATCAGGCGATCTCATTTGGCCGTAAATTGAAGAAAATCCAGCGACTATATGCCTTATTCTCCTTGTTTTTGCGGATGGCATCTTTGTAACTCATGCGGCGTGAAAGCCAAGAACAAAAGGGCATTCTGGCATCGGTCGATATATATGTGGAAGCGATATCTCCACTATAGAGGACAAGAAATTTTAGGGCGGTCGGGCAAAAAAGCATGCGAGAAAATGAAGTACTTTCAAGGGCGCCATAGAATGGACGGATGTTCACTAAAGCGGTCATAATTTTGTCATTGAGTCCGTGTCGGACCCATAAGTACTCAAACTGCTCATGGTGGCGTGTGAATCAAAAAATACTCCCGCTTGCGCCGGGAGGCCGGAGTACCCTCAAATTCAGCCTTAAGCAGGACTTTTTGTACGAAAGTCAAAGAACATCATTAAATCGCTGTTTTTTAGACAAGTTTACGAACCCATTGGCACTTCCTTTTGAAGGAAATTCGAGAGATTATGTTGCTTATAGACATTAGCCCCCTGGTAGGGACAAAGCGTACCTTCTGCGGATGCTCTATGATCAAGGGCAATCTCATTTGGCGTAAATTGAAGAAAATCCAGCGACTATATGCCTTATTCTCCTTGTTTTTGCGGATGGCATTTGTAACTCATGCGGCGTGAAAGCCAAGAACAAAAGGGCATTCTGGCATCGGTCAATATATATGTGGAAGCGATATCTCCACTATAGAGGACAAGAAATTTTGGGGCGGTCGGCAAAAAGCGCGCGAGAAAATGAAGTACTTTCAAGGGCGCCATAGAATGGACAGATGTTCACTAAAGCGGTCATAATTTTGTCATTAGGAGTCCGTGTCGGACCCATAAGTACTCAAACTGCTTTTCATGGCATGCGAATCAAAAATACTCCCGCTTGCGCCGGGAGGCCGGAGTACCCTCAAATTCAGCCTTAAGCAGGACTTTTTGGCCTGAAAGTCAAAGAACATCATTAAATCGCTTTTTTTGAGACAAGTTTACGAACCCATTGGCACTTCCTTTTGAAGGAAATTCGAGAGATTATGTTGCTTATAGACATTAGCCCCCTGGTAGGGACAAGCGTACCTTCTGCGGATGCTCTATGATCAAGGCAATCTCATTTGGCCGTAAATTGAAGAAAATCCAGTGACTATATGCCTTATTCTCCTTGTTTTCGCGGATGGCATCTTTGTAACTCATGCGGCGTGAAAGCCAAGAACAAAAGGGCATTCTGGCATCGGTCGATATATATGTGGAAAGCGATATCTCCACTATAGAGGACAAGAAATTTTAGGCGGTCGAGCAAAAAGCGCGCGAGAAAATGAAGTACTTTCAAGGGCGCCATAGAATGGACAGATGTTCACTAAAGCGGTCATAATTTTGTCATTGGAGTCCGTGTCGGACCCATAAGTACTCAAACTGCTCATGGTGGCGCTTGCGAATCAAAAAATACTCCCGCTTGCGCGCCGGGAGGCGGAGTACCCTCAAATTCAGCCTTAAGCAGGACTTTTTGTACGAAAGTCAAAGAACATCATTAAATCGCTGTTTTTTAGACAAGTTTACGAACCCATTGGCACTTCCTTTTGAAGGAAATTCGAGAGATTATGTTGCTTATAGACATTAGCCCCCTGGTAGGGACAAAGCGTACCTTCTGCGGATGCTCTATGATCAGGCAATCTCATTTGGCGTAAATTGAAGAAAATCCAGCGACTATATGCCTTATTCTCCTTGTTTTTGCGGATGGCATCTTTGTAACTCATGCGTGAAAGCCAAGAACAAAAGGGCATTCTGGCATCGGTCGATATATATGTGGAAGCGATATCTCCACTATAGAGGACAAGAAATTTTGGGGCGGTCGGCAAAAAGCGCGCGAGAAAATGAAGTACTTTCAAGGACTGCCATAGAATGGACAGATGTTCACTAAAGCGGTCATAATTTTGTCATTGAAGTCCGTGTCGGACCCATAAGTACTCAAACTGCTTTCATGGCGGCATTTGAATCAAAAAATACTCCCGCTTGCGCGGGAGGCCGGAGTACCCTCAAATTCAGCCTTAAGCAGGACTTTTTGGCCTGAAAGTCAAAGAACATCATTAAATCGTTGTTTTTAGACAAGTTTACGAACCCATTGGCACTTCCTTTTGAAGGAAATTCGAGAGATTATGTTGCTTATAGACATTAGCCCCCTGGTAGGGACAAGCGTACCTTCTGCGGATGCTCTATGATCAAGGCAATCTCATTTGGCGTAAATTGAAGAAAATCCAGTGACTATATGCCTTATTCTCCTTGTTTTCGCGGATGGCATCTTTGTAACTCATGCGGCGTGAAAGCCAAGAACAAAAGGGCATTCTGGCATCGGTCAATATATATGTGGAAGCGATATCTCCACTATAGAGGACAAGAAATTTTAGGGCGGTCGGGCAAAAAGCGCGCGAGAAAATGAAGTACTTTCAAGGACTGCCATAGAATGGACAGATGTTCACTAAAGCGGTCATAATTTTGTCATTGGAGTCCGTGTCGGACCCATAAGTACTCAAACTGCTGCTCATGGCGGCGTGCGAATCAAAAATACTCCCGCTTGCGCGGAGGAGGCCGGAGTACCCTCAAATTCAGCCTTAAGCAGGACTTTTTGGCCTGAAAGTCAAAGAACATCATTAAATCGCTATTTTTTAGACAAGTTTACGAACCCATTGGCACTTCCTTTTGAAGGAAATTCGAGAGATTATGTTGCTTATAGACATTAGCCCCCTGGTAGGGACAAGCGTACCTTCTGCGGATGCTCTATGATCCGGGCAATCTCATTTGGCCGTAAATTGAAGAAAATCCAGCGACTATATGCCTTATTCTCCTTGTTTTGCGGATGGCATCTTTGTAACTCATGCGGCGTGAAAGCCAAGAACAAAAGGGCATTCTGGCATCGGTCAATATATATGTGGAAGCGATATCTCCACTATAGAGGACAAGAAATTTTAGGCGGTCGGGCAAAAAGCGCGAGAAAATGAAGTACTTTCAAGGGCGCCATAGAATGGACAGATGTTCACTAAAGCGGTCATAATTTTGTCATTGAGTCCGTGTCGGACCCATAAGTACTCAAACTGCTCATCATGGCGGCGTCTTGAATCAAAAAATACTCCCGCTTGCGCGGGAGGCCGGAGTACCCTCAAATTCAGCCTTAAGCAGGACTTTTTGGCCTGAAAGTCAAAGAACATCATTAAATCGCTGTTTTTTAGACAAGTTTACGAACCCATTGGCACTTCCTTTTGAAGGAAATTCGAGAGATTATGTTGCTTATAGACATTAGCCCCTGGTAGGGACAAGCGTACCTTCTGCGGATGCTCTATGATCAGGCGATCTCATTTGGCCGTAAATTGAAGAAAATCCAGTGACTATATGCCTTATTCTCCTTGTTTTTGCGGATGGCATCTTTGTAACTCATGCGGCGTGAAAGCCAAGAACAAAAGGGCATTCTGGCATCGGTCAATATATATGTGGAAGCGATATCTCCACTATAGAGGACAAGAAATTTTGGGGCGGTCGAGGCAAAAAGCATGCGAGAAAATGAAGTACTTTCAGGGCGCCATAGAATGGACAGATGTTCACTAAAGCGGTCATAATTTTGTCATTGAGTCCGTGTCGGACCCATAAGTACTCAAACTGCTTTCATGGCGAGCGTGCGAATCAAAAAATACTCCCGCTTGCGCGGGGAGGCCGGAGTACCCTCAAATTCAGCCTTAAGCAGGACTTTTGGTACGAAAGTCAAAGAACATCATTAAATCGCTGTTTTTTGAGACAAGTTTACGAACCCATTGGCACTTCCTTTTGAAGGAAATTCGAGAGATTATGTTGCTTATAGACATTAGCCCCCTGGTAGGGACAAGCGTACCTTCTGCGGATGCTCTATGATCAAGGCGATCTCATTTGGCGTAAATTGAAGAAAATCCAGTGACTATATGCCTTATTCTCCTTGTTTTTGCGGATGGCATCTTTGTAACTCATGCGGCGTGAAAGCCAAGAACAAAAGGGCATTCTGGCATCGGTCAATATATATGTGGAAGCGATATCTCCACTATAGAGGACAAGAAATTTTGGGCGGTCGGGCAAAAAAGCGCGAGAAAATGAAGTACTTTCAAGGGCGCCATAGAATGGACAGATGTTCACTAAAGCGGTCATAATTTTGTCATTGAAGTCCGTGTCGGACCCATAAGTACTCAAACTGCTCGCGGTGGCGTGCGAATCAAAAAATACTCCCGCTTGCGCGGGGAGGCGGAGTACCCTCAAATTCAGCCTTAAGCAGGACTTTTTGGCCTGAAAGTCAAAGAACATCATTAAATCGCTGTTTTTTAGACAAGTTTTGAACCCATTGGCACTTCCTTTTGAAGGAAATTGAGAGATTATGTTGCTTATAGACATTAGCCCCCTGGTAGGGACAAGCGTACCTTCTGCGGATGCTCTATGATCAAGGCAATCTCATTTGGCCGTAAATTGAAGAAAATCCAGTGACTATATGCCTTATTCTCCTTGTTTTCGCGGATGGCATCTTTGTAACTCATGCGTGAAAGCCAAGAACAAAGGGCATTCTGGCATCGGTCAATATATATGTGGAAGCGATATCTCCACTATAGAGGACAAGAAATTTTAGGCGGTCGGCAAAAAGCGCGCGAGAAAATGAAGTACTTTCAAGGGCGCCATAGAATGGACAGATGTTCACTAAAGCGGTCATAATTTTGTCATTAGGAGTCCGTGTCGGACCCATAAGTACTCAAACTGCTTTCGCATGGCGGCGTGTGAATCAAAAAATACTCCCGCTTGCGGCGGAGGCCGGAGTACCCTCAAATTCAGCCTTAAGCAGGACTTTTTGTACGAAAGTCAAAGAACATCATTAAATCGCTGTTTTTTAGACAAGTTTACGAACCCATTGGCACTTCCTTTTGAAGGAAATTCGAGAGATTATGTTGCTTATAGACATTAGCCCCCTGGTAGGGACAAAGCGTACCTTCTGCGGATGCTCTATGATCAAGGCAATCTCATTTGGCCGTAAATTGAAGAAAATCCAGTGACTATATGCCTTATTCTCCTTGTTTTCGCGGATGGCATCTTTGTAACTCATGCGGCGTGAAAGCCAAGAACAAAAGGGCATTCTGGCATCGGTCAATATATATGTGGAAGCGATATCTCCACTATAGAGGACAAGAAATTTTAGGCGGTCGGGCAAAAAGCGCGCGAGAAAATGAAGTACTTTCAAGGGCGCCATAGAATGGACAGATGTTCACTAAAGCGGTCATAATTTTGTCATTGGTCCGTGTCGGACCCATAAGTACTCAAACTGCTCATGGCGGCGTGTGAATCAAAAAATACTCCCGCTTGCGCGGGAGGCCGGAGTACCCTCAAATTCAGCCTTAAGCAGGACTTTTTGGCCTGAAAGTCAAAGAACATCATTAAATCGCTGTTTTTTAGACAAGTTTACGAACCCATTGGCACTTCCTTTTGAAGGAAATTCGAGAGATTATGTTGCTTATAGACATTAGCCCCCTGGTAGGGACAAGCGTACCTTCTGCGGATGCTCTATGATCAAGGCAATCTCATTTGGCCGTAAATTGAAGAAAATCCAGTGACTATATGCCTTATTCTCCTTGTTTTGCGCGGATGGCATCTTTGTAACTCATGCGCGTGAAAGCCAAGAACAAAAGGGCATTCTGGCATCGGTCGATATATATGTGGAAGCGATATCTCCACTATAGAGGACAAGAAATTTTGGGCGGTCGGCAAAAAGCGCGCGAGAAAATGAAGTACTTTCAAGGCGCCATAGAATGGACGGATGTTCACTAAAGCGGTCATAATTTTGTCATTGAGTCCGTGTCGGACCCATAAGTACTCAAACTGCTTTCATGGCGAGCATGCGAATCAAAAAATACTCCCGCTTGCGCGGGAGGCCGGAGTACCCTCAAATTCAGCCTTAAGCAGGACTTTTTGGTACGAAAGTCAAAGAACATCATTAAATCGCTGTTTTTCAGACAAGTTTACGAACCCATTGGCACTTCCTTTTGAAGGAAATTCGAGAGATTATGTTGCTTATAGACATTAGCCCCCTGGTAGGGACAAGCGTACCTTCTGCGGATGCTCTATGATCAAGGCAATCTCATTTGGCCGTAAATTGAAGAAAATCCAGTGACTATATGCCTTATTCTCCTTGTTTTTGCGGATGGCATGTTGTAACTCATGCGCGTGAAAGCCAAGAACAAAAGGGCATTCTGGCATCGGTCAATATATATGTGGAAGCGATATCTCCACTATAGAGGACAAGAAATTTTAGGGCGGTCGGGCAAAAAGCGCGAGAAAATGAAGTACTTTCAAGGGCGCCATAGAATGGACAGATGTTCACTAAAGCGGTCATAATTTTGTCATTGGTCCGTGTCGGACCCATAAGTACTCAAACTGCTCATCATGGCGTATGCGAATCAAAAAATACTCCCGCTTGCGCGGGAGGCCGGAGTACCCTCAAATTCAGCCTTAAGCAGGACTTTTTGGCCTGAAAGTCAAAGAACATCATTAAATCGTTGTTTTTAGACAAGTTTACGAACCCATTGGCACTTCCTTTTGAAGGAAATTCGAGAGATTATGTTGCTTATAGACATTAGCCCCCTGGTAGGGACAAGCGTACCTTCTGCGGATGCTCTATGATCAAGGCAATCTCATTTGGCCGTAAATTGAAGAAAATCCATGACTATATGCCTTATTCTCCTTGTTTTTAGCGGATGGCATCTTTGTAACTCATGCGTGAAAGCCAAGAACAAAAGGGCATTCTGGCATCGGTCAATATATATGTGGAAGCGATATCTCCACTATAGAGGACAAGAAATTTTAGGGCGGTCGGGCAAAAGCGCGCGAGAAAATGAAGTACTTTCAAGGGCGCCATAGAATGGACGGATGTTCACTAAAGCGGTCATAATTTTGTCATTGAGTCCGTGTCGGACCCATAAGTACTCAAACTGCTTTCATGGCGGCATGCGAATCAAAAATACTCCCGCTTGCGCCGGGAGGCGGAGTACCCTCAAATTCAGCCTTAAGCAGGACTTTTGGCCTGAAAGTCAAAGAACATCATTAAATCGCTGTTTTTTAGACAAGTTTACGAACCCATTGGCACTTCCTTTTGAAGGAAATTTGAGAGATTATGTTGCTTATAGACATTAGCCCCCTGGTAGGGACAAGCGTACCTTCTGCGGATGCTCTATGATCAAGGCAATCTCATTTGGCCGTAAATTGAAGAAAATCCAATGACTATATGCCTTATTCTCCTTGTTTTTAGCGGATGGCATCTTTGTAACTCATGCGCGTGAAAGCCAAGAACAAAAGGGCATTCTGGCATCGGTCAATATATATGTGGAAGCGATATCTCCACTATAGAGGACAAGAAATTTTGGGGCGGTCGGGCAAAAAGCATGCGAGAAAATGAAGTACTTTCAAGGGCGCCATAGAATGGACAGATGTTCACTAAAGCGGTCATAATTTTGTCATTGAGTCCGTGTCGGACCCATAAGTACTCAAACTGCTTTCATGGCGGCATGCGAATCAAAAAATACTCCCGCTTGCGCGGGAGGCCGGAGTACCCTCAAATTCAGCCTTAAGCAGGACTTTTTGGTACTGAAAGTCAAAGAACATCATTAAATCGCTGTTTTTTGAGACAAGTTTACGAACCCATTGGCACTTCCTTTTGAAGGAAATTCGAGAGATTATGTTGCTTATAGACATTAGCCCCCTGGTAGGGACAAGCGTACCTTCTGCGGATGCTCTATGATCAAGGCGATCTCATTTGGCCGTAAATTGAAGAAAATCCAGCGACTATATGCCTTATTCTCCTTGTTTTTGCGGATGGCATCTTTGTAACTCATGCGCGTGAAAGCCAAGAACAAAAGGGCATTCTGGCATCGGTCAATATATATGTGGAAGCGATATCTCCACTATAGAGGACAAGAAATTTTGGGGCGGTCGGGCAAAAAGCGCGAGAAAATGAAGTACTTTCAAGGGCGCCATAGAATGGACAGATGTTCACTAAAGCGGTCATAATTTTGTCATTGAGTCCGTGTCGGACCCATAAGTACTCAAACTGCTTTCATGGCGAGCATGTGAATCAAAAAATACTCCCGCTTGCGCGGGAGGCCGGAGTACCCTCAAATTCAGCCTTAAGCAGGACTTTTTGGCCTGAAAGTCAAAGAACATCATTAAATCGCTGTTTTTGAGACAAGTTTACGAACCCATTGGCACTTCCTTTTGAAGGAAATTCGAGAGATTATGTTGCTTATAGACATTAGCCCCCTGGTAGGGACAAGCGTACCTTCTGCGGATGCTCTATGATCAAGGCAATCTCATTTGGCGTAAATTGAAGAAAATCCAGCGGCTATATGCCTTATTCTCCTTGTTTTGCGGATGGCATCTTTGTAACTCATGCGCGTGAAAGCCAAGAACAAAAGGGCATTCTGGCATCGGTCAATATATATGTGGAAGCGATATCTCCACTATAGAGGACAAGAAATTTTGGGGCAATCGGGCAAAAAGCGCGCGAGAAAATGAAGTACTTTCAAGGACGCCATAGATGGACAGATGTTCACTAAAGCGGTCATAATTTTGTCATTGGAGTCCGTGTCGGACCCATAAGTACTCAAACTGCTTCGCGGCGGCATGTGAATCAAAAATACTCCCGCTTGCGCGGGAGGCCGGAGTACCCTCAAATTCAGCCTTAAGCAGGACTTTTTGTACTGAAAGTCAAAGAACATCATTAAATCATTGTTTTTTAGACAAGTTTACGAACCCATTGGCACTTCCTTTTGAAGGAAATTCGAGAGATTATGTTGCTTATAGACATTAGCCCCCTGGTAGGGACAAAGCGTACCTTCTGCGGATGCTCTATGATCAAGGCAATCTCATTTGGCCGTAAATTGAAGAAAATCCAGCGACTATATGCCTTATTCTCCTTGTTTTGCGGATGGCATCTTTGTAACTCATGCGGCGTGAAAGCCAAGAACAAAAGGGCATTCTGGCATCGGTCAATATATATGTGGAAGCGATATCTCCACTATAGAGGACAAGAAATTTTAGGCGGTCGGCAAAAAAGCATGCGAGAAAATGAAGTACTTTCAAGGGCTGCCATAGAATGGACAGATGTTCACTAAAGCGGTCATAATTTTGTCATTAGGAGTCCGTGTCGGACCCATAAGTACTCAAACTGCTTTCATGGCGGCGTGCGAATCAAAAAATACTCCCGCTTGCGCGGGAGGCCGGAGTACCCTCAAATTCAGCCTTAAGCAGGACTTTTTGCCTGAAAGTCAAAGAACATCATTAAATCATTTGTTTTTGAGACAAGTTTACGAACCCATTGGCACTTCCTTTTGAAGGAAATTCGAGAGATTATGTTGCTTATAGACATTAGCCCCCTGGTAGGGACAAGCGTACCTTCTGCGGATGCTCTATGATCAAGGCAATCTCATTTGGCCGTAAATTGAAGAAAATCCATGACTATATGCCTTATTCTCCTTGTTTTTGCGGATGGCATCTTTGTAACTCATGCGGCGTGAAAGCCAAGAACAAAGGGCATTCTGGCATCGGTCGATATATATGTGGAAGCGATATCTCCACTATAGAGGACAAGAAATTTTAGGGCGGTCGGGCAAAAAGCGCGAGAAAATGAAGTACTTTCAAGGACGCCATAGAATGGACAGATGTTCACTAAAGCGGTCATAATTTTGTCATTGAGTCCGTGTCGGACCCATAAGTACTCAAACTGCTCATGGCGAGCATGCGAATCAAAAAATACTCCCGCTTTGCGGGAGGCCGGAGTACCCTCAAATTCAGCCTTAAGCAGGACTTTTTGGTACGAAAGTCAAAGAACATCATTAAATCGCTATTTTTTGAGACAAGTTTCGAACCCATTGGCACTTCCTTTTGAAGGAAATTCGAGAGATTATGTTGCTTATAGACATTAGCCCCCTGGTAGGGACAAGCGTACCTTCTGCGGATGCTCTATGATCAAGGCAATCTCATTTGGCCGTAAATTGAAGAAAATCCAGCGACTATATGCCTTATTCTCCTTGTTTTCGCGGATGGCATCTTTGTAACTCATGCGTGAAAGCCAAGAACAAAAGGGCATTCTGGCATCGGTCGATATATATGTGGAAGCGATATCTCCTCTATAGAGGACAAGAAATTTTAGGGCGGTCGGGCAAAAAGCGCGAGAAAATGAAGTACTTTCAAGGGCGCCATAGAATGGACAGATGTTCACTAAAGCGGTCATAATTTTGTCATTGGTCCGTGTCGGACCCATAAGTACTCAAACTGCTTTCATGGCGGCGTGTGAATCAAAAATACTCCCGCTTGCGCGGGAGGCCGAGTACCCTCAAATTCAGCCTTAAGCAGGACTTTTTGGCCTGAAAGTCAAAGAACATCATTAAATCGCTGTTTTTGAGACAAGTTTACGAACCCATTGGCACTTCCTTTTGAAGGAAATTCGAGAGATTATGTTGCTTATAGACATTAGCCCCCTGGTAGGGACAAGCGTACCTTCTGCGGATGCTCTATGATCCGGGCAATCTCATTTGGCCGTAAATTGAAGAAAATCCAGTGACTATATGCCTTATTCTCCTTGTTTTTGCGGATGGCATCTTTGTAACTCATGCGCGTGAAAGCCAAGAACAAAAGGGCATTCTGGCATCGGTCAATATATATGTGGAAGCGATATCTCCACTATAGAGGACAAGAAATTTTGGGGCGGTCGGGCAAAAAGCGCGCGAGAAAATGAAGTACTTTCAAGGGCGCCATAGAATGGACAGATGTTCACTAAAACGGTCATAATTTTCTCATTAAGAGTCCGGGTCGGACCCATAAGTACTCAAACTGCTCGCGGCGAGCATGTGAATCCAAAGAAATACTCCCCGCTTGCGCCAGGATGCCCGGAGTACCCTCAAATTCAGCCTTAAGCAGGAGTTTTTGGCCTTGATAGTCAAAGAACATCATTCATCGCTGTTTTTCAGACAGATTTCTGAACCCCTTGGCACTTCCTTTTGATAGAAATTTGAGAGATTATGTTGCTTATAGACATTAGCCCCCCTGGTAGGGACAAACGTACCTTTCTGCAGATAATCTATGATCCAGGCATTCTCATTTGGCCGTAAATTGAAGAAAATCCAGTGACTATATGCCTTATTCTCCTTGTTTTCGCGGATGGCATCTTTGTAACTCATGCGGCGTGAAAGCCAAGAACAAAAGGGCATTCTGGCATCGGTCGATATATATGTGGAAGCGATATCTCCACTATAGAGGACAAGAAATTTTAGGGCGGTCGGCAAAAAGCGCGCGAGAAAATGAAGTACTTTCAAGGACTGCCATAGAATGGACAGATGTTCACTAAAGCGGTCATAATTTTGTCATTGGTCGTGTCGGACCCATAAGTACTCAAACTGCTTTCATGGCGGCATGTGAATCAAAAATACTCCCGCTTGCGCCGGAGGCCGGAGTACCCTCAAATTCAGCCTTAAGCAGGACTTTTTGTACTGAAAGTCAAAGAACATCATTAAATCGCTGTTTTTGAGACAAGTTTACGAACCCATTGGCACTTCCTTTTGAAGGAAATTCGAGAGATTATGTTGCTTATAGACATTAGCCCCCTGGTAGGGACAAGCGTACCTTCTGCGGATGCTCTATGATCCAGGCGATCTCATTTGGCGTAAATTGAAGAAAATCCAGCGACTATATGCCTTATTCTCCTTGTTTTTCGCGGATGGCATCTTTGTAACTCATGCGGCGTGAAAGCCAAGAACAAAAGGGCATTCTGGCATCGGTCGATATATATGTGGAAGCGATATCTCCTCTATAGAGGACAAGAAATTTTGGGGCGGTCGAGGCAAAAAGCATGCGAGAAAATGAAGTACTTTCAAGGACGCCATAGAATGGACAGATGTTCACTAAAGCGGTCATAATTTTGTCATTGGAGTCCGTGTCGGACCCATAAGTACTCAAACTGCTCATGGCGGCGTGAATCAAAAATACTCCCGCTGCGCCGGGAGGGCGGAGTACCCTCAAATTCAGCCTTAAGCAGGACTTTTTGGCCTGAAAGTCAAAGAACATCATTAAATCGCTGTTTTTTGAGACAAGTTTACGAACCCATTGGCACTTCCTTTTGAAGGAAATTCGAGAGATTATGTTGCTTATAGACATTAGCCCCCTGGTAGGGACAAGCGTACCTTCTGCGGATGCTCTATGATCAAGGCGATCTCATTTGGCCGTAAATTGAAGAAAATCCAGCGACTATATGCCTTATTCTCCTTGTTTTTTGCGGATGGCATCTTTGTAACTCATGCGTGAAAGCCAAGAACAAAAGGGCATTCTGGCATCGGTCAATATATATGTGAAGCGATATCTCCACTATAGAGGACAAGAAATTTTAGGGCGATCGAGGCAAAAAAGCGCGAGAAAATGAAGTACTTTCAAGGACTGCCATAGAATGGACAGATGTTCACTAAAGCGGTCATAATTTTGTCATTGAGTCCGTGTCGGACCCATAAGTACTCAAACTGCTTTCGCGGCGCGCGAATCAAAAATACTCCCGCTTGCGCGGGAGGCAGTACCCTCAAATTCAGCCTTAAGCAGGACTTTTTGGCCTGAAAGTCAAAGAACATCATTAAATCATTTGTTTTTCAGACAAGTTTACGAACCCATTGGCACTTCCTTTTGAAGGAAATTTGAGAGATTATGTTGCTTATAGACATTAGCCCCCTGGTAGGGACAAGCGTACCTTCTGCGGATGCTCTATGATCGGGCAATCTCATTTGGCCGTAAATTGAAGAAAATCCATGACTATATGCCTTATTCTCCTTGTTTTTGCGGATGGCATCTTTGTAACTCATGCGGCGTGAAAGCCAAGAACAAAGGGCATTCTGGCATCGGTCGATATATATGTGGAAGCGATATCTCCACTATAGAGGACAAGAAATTTTAGGCGGTCGAGCAAAAAGCAGCGAGAAAATGAAGTACTTTCAAGGATTGCCATAGAATGGACGGATGTTCACTAAAGCGGTCATAATTTTGTCATTGGTCGTGTCGGACCCATAAGTACTCAAACTGCTCGCGGTGGCGTGTGAATCAAAAAATACTCCCGCTGCGCGGGAGGCGGAGTACCCTCAAATTCAGCCTTAAGCAGGACTTTTGGCCACGAAAGTCAAAGAACATCATTAAATCGCTGTTTTTTGAGACAAGTTTACGAACCCATTGGCACTTCCTTTTGAAGGAAATTCGAGAGATTATGTTGCTTATAGACATTAGCCCCCTGGTAGGGACAAAGCGTACCTTCTGCGAGATGCTCTATGATCCGGGCAATCTCATTTGGCGTAAATTGAAGAAAATCCAGTGACTATATGCCTTATTCTCCTTGTTTTTCGCGGATGGCATCTTGTAACTCATGCGCGTGAAAGCCAAGAACAAAAGGGCATTCTGGCATCGGTCAATATATATGTGGAAGCGATATCTCCTCTATAGAGGACAAGAAATTTTGGGCGATCATGCAAAAGCGCGCGAGAAAATGAAGTACTTTCAAGGACTGCCATAGAATGGACGGATGTTCACTAAAGCGGTCATAATTTTGTCATTGGTCGTGTCGGACCCATAAGTACTCAAACTGCTTTCATGGCGGCGCGTGTGAATCAAAAATACTCCCGCTTGCGCCGGGAGGCCAGTACCCTCAAATTCAGCCTTAAGCAGGACTTTTGGTACGAAAGTCAAAGAACATCATTAAATCGCTTTTTTGAGACAAGTTTACGAACCCATTGGCACTTCCTTTTGAAGGAAATTCGAGAGATTATGTTGCTTATAGACATTAGCCCCCTGGTAGGGACAAAGCGTACCTTCTGCGGATGCTCTATGATCAGGCAATCTCATTTGGCCGTAAATTGAAGAAAATCCAGCGACTATATGCCTTATTCTCCTTGTTTTTGCGGATGGCATCTTTGTAACTCATGCGCGTGAAAGCCAAGAACAAAAGGGCATTCTGGCATCGGTCGATATATATGTGAAACGATATCTCCACTATAGAGGACAAGAAATTTTAGGGCGGTCGAGGCAAAAAAGCGCGAGAAAATGAAGTACTTTCAAGGGCGCCATAGAATGGACAGATGTTCACTAAAGCGGTCATAATTTTGTCATTGAGTCCGTGTCGGACCCATAAGTACTCAAACTGCTTTCATGGCGAGCATGAATCAAAAATACTCCCGCTTGCGCGGGAGGCGGAGTACCCTCAAATTCAGCCTTAAGCAGGACTTTTTGGCCTGAAAGTCAAAGAACATCATTAATCGCTGTTTTTCGAGACAAGTTTACGAACCCATTGGCACTTCCTTTTGAAGGAAATTCGAGAGATTATGTTGCTTATAGACATTAGCCCCCTGGTAGGGACAAGCGTACCTTCTGCGGATGCTCTATGATCAAGGCAATCTCATTTGGCCGTAAATTGAAGAAAATCCAGCGACTATATGCCTTATTCTCCTTGTTTTTGCGGATGGCATCTTGTAACTCATGCGCGTGAAAGCCAAGAACAAAAGGGCATTCTGGCATCGGTCGATATATATGTGGAAGCGATATCTCCACTATAGAGGACAAGAAATTTTAGGCGGTCGGGCAAAAAGCGCGCGAGAAAATGAAGTACTTTCAAGGGCGCCATAGAATGGACAGATGTTCACTAAAGCGGTCATAATTTTGTCATTGAGTCCGTGTCGGACCCATAAGTACTCAAACTGCTTTCATGGCGAGTTGCGAATCAAAAATACTCCCGCTTGCGCCGGGAGGCCGGAGTACCCTCAAATTCAGCCTTAAGCAGGACTTTTTGGCCTGAAAGTCAAAGAACATCATTAAATCGCTGTTTTTGAGACAAGTTTACGAACCCATTGGCACTTCCTTTTGAAGGAAATTGAGAGATTATGTTGCTTATAGACATTAGCCCCCTGGTAGGGACAAGCGTACCTTCTGCGGATGCTCTATGATCAAGGGCAATCTCATTTGGCCGTAAATTGAAGAAAATCCAGTGACTATATGCCTTATTCTCCTTGTTTTTGCGGATGGCATCTTTGTAACTCATGCGGCGTGAAAGCCAAGAACAAAAGGGCATTCTGGCATCGGTCGATATATATGTGGAAGCGATATCTCCACTATAGAGGACAAGAAATTTTAGGGCAATCGGGCAAAAAGCGCGAGAAAATGAAGTACTTTCAAGGACTGCCATAGAATGGACAGATGTTCACTAAAGCGGTCATAATTTTGTCATTGGAGTCCGTGTCGGACCCATAAGTACTCAAACTGCTTCGGCGAGTGCTTGAATCAAAAAATACTCCCGCTTGCGCGGGGGCGGAGTACCCTCAAATTCAGCCTTAAGCAGGACTTTTTGTACGAAAGTCAAGAACATCATTAAATCGCTATTTTTGAGACAAGTTTACGAACCCATTGGCACTTCCTTTTGAAGGAAATTCGAGAGATTATGTTGCTTATAGACATTAGCCCCCTGGTAGGGACAAGCGTACCTTTCTGCGGATGCTCTATGATCAAGGCAATCTCATTTGGCGTAAATTGAAGAAAATCCAGTGACTATATGCCTTATTCTCCTTGTTTTCGCGGATGGCATCTTTGTAACTCATGCGGCGTGAAAGCCAAGAACAAAAGGGCATTCTGGCATCGGTCGATATATATGTGGGCGATATCTCCTCTATAGGGACAAGAAATTTTATGTCGGGCAAAAAGCGAAAATGAAGTACTTTCAAGGACGCCATAGAATAGATGTTCACTAAAGCGGTCATAATTTTGTCATTGGGTCCGTGTCGGACCCATAAGTACTCAAACTGCTCAATGCGAATCAAAAATACTCCCGCTTGCCGGGAGGCCGGAGTACCCTCAAATTCAGCCTTAAGCAGGACTTTTTTGAAAGTCAAAGAACATCATTAAATCGCTGTTTTTTAGACAAGTTTCGAACCCATTGGCACTTCCTTTTGAAGGAAATTCGAGAGATTATGTTGCTTATAGACATTAGCCCCTGGTAGGGACAAAGCGTACCTTCTGCGGATGCTCTATGATCAAGGCGATCTCATTTGGCCGTAAATTGAAGAAAATCCAGTGACTATATGCCTTATTCTCCTTGTTTTCGCGGATGGCATCTTTGTAACTCATGCGGCGTGAAAGCCAAGAACAAAGGGCATTCTGGCATCGGTCGATATATATGTGGAAGCGATATCTCCACTATAGAGGACAAGAAATTTTAGGGCAATCGAGGCAAAAAGCGCACGAGAAAATGAAGTACTTTCAAGGCTGCCATAGAATGGACAGATGTTCACTAAAGCGGTCATAATTTTGTCATTGGTCCGTGTCGGACCCATAAGTACTCAAACTGCTCATGGCGGCGTGCGAATCAAAAAATACTCCCGCTTGCGCTAGGAGGCGGAGTACCCTCAAATTCAGCCTTAAGCAGGACTTTTTGGCCTGAAAGTCAAAGAACATCATTAATCGCTGTTTTTTCAGACAAGTTTACGAACCCATTGGCACTTCCTTTTGAAGGAAATTCGAGAGATTATGTTGCTTATAGACATTAGCCCCCTGGTAGGGACAAGCGTACCTTCTGCGGATGCTCTATGATC